>JADKLZ010034247.1:13035-30400 GCA_021533235.1 Biomphalaria straminea
AAAAAAAAAGCACTTCAGTTAGTTTTGTTTGCACATATACAATGTCAATATTTAAAGCTAATACAAATCTATACATTCTCAATCAGCTTTTTTTTTTCTATAAACTCTGTGCTACTGGATTCTTATCCCATTAGTCCACACATCAACATTATTTAAAAGCTACAATAGACTCATAGTGCCACCAATCGATAGGTATGATAGCCTTACAAGTAGAGCAGCACTGGATGGAGAGCATAAGAGAAGGGTCTCAGATTGCAGAGGCCATACACAGCAGAGGCAGAAAGAAGGCTGAAAATGCAGCTGCGCCTAGTGATTTTATATTCCCAACCTGCAACCGCAGCTGTGTATCAAGGATTGGCCTCTTTAGCCACACAAGAAGTTGCAAAGGGAAAAGATTATCTCTCGAGACGTAAAATGCCACAGACAGAGCCATCACATGGAGGGCAGAATGAAAGTTTTGCTTAGAAGAGAACTCTTGAAAATGCTCCTGCTCAAAACGACAAAAGCATGTAACAAACTACCTGTCCATCGTAAAGTGTGAAATTAACCCTCCCCTCACTTTCAAATGCTGCAAGCTAATTAGTGATACTGTGAATACAAAGTTACGAGTGTTGCCGTAAAGAAAAAAAATATTCTTAAATTATTTGAGATCAATGGCCTAAAACTTTTAGAGAGGTAGCACAGCACTGGACTGATTGACT
The DNA here is from genome assembly GCA_021533235.1 of Biomphalaria straminea. Classification (NCBI taxonomy): domain Eukaryota; kingdom Metazoa; phylum Mollusca; class Gastropoda; family Planorbidae; genus Biomphalaria; species Biomphalaria straminea. The sequence continues at coordinate 13,737 of JADKLZ010034247.1, forward strand.
CAAGACTCCATTTGATTCAATCACTAGTAGATGCAATGACCTGCACCAAATAAAGCTAAACAGACATTCATTTTGATCACACTATTCAACACTTCACGTTAAGGATATTGACTATGACTTGAAGTTAACATGTGGACAAAAACAATGTCAAAAGGTTAGTCCGCATCGTTCACCACAGTGGACTTGGGAAGGGTTTTTCGTTTCGCTTTGTTTGCTGCTGAAGCCCTGACTGACTTGACATGAATCGTGACCTCAAGACAAGAAGAAAATCAACAGAAATATCACAAAACTTGGCTGGCGGCGCTTTGACTCAGGTAGATAATAGCACCGACAAAGTTCACCATGGCTGCGATCAGAAATACTGGAAGCCACCTGCCATGGGATTGAGTAACAAGCTCCGCTGTCAGTGGACCACACAGTATTCCAGGAATAGTGGCCTGTAAACAAATGTAAAAAAAATAAAATAAAAGTATAAATTTGAAAATACAATTAAAAGGTTAAAAAAAAAAACATTCAAAACCATTATTGAATTCAGAAACTCAAACCTATTAATGTGTATGACAGTTCTATAAACAGCAACATCTGCTAACTCAAAATGGACCCTGTTAAAGATAATGCATTGTCACTTAATGACAATAAATAAAGCCATCAAGGGGTCTTACTGCAATGATAAGGAAATTATTTGAAAAAGTTCCATTGACCACTGAGAAGCATTTCTCTCAGCTGACAACTATGAAAAGGGATTGAACTCTTCAATGCTAGTCCTGTCTGAAGGCCCCTGTATGAGACCAAGGTTGGATCACACCATATTTCACAGTGTCAACCTTTGTCCACTTTCACTCCTGGATCTAAGCCAGTGGCTGTCAACCTTTTAAGCTCGGCGACCCCATTTTACAATCCAACAATCTGCAGCAACCCCAACCCACACACATACACACAGCAATAGAAGAATCGACAAAAACAATCCATATTTTCGATGGTCTTAGGCGACCCCTGGCAAATCATTAATCGATCCCCCCCCCATGTGGGTCGCCACCCACAGGTTGAGAACCCCTGATCTAAGTTGACAAGTTTACAAAACATGTTTCCATCTGTGCTTTTTCTTTTACTGGTACCTAAATTTCATTCATTTATGAATGTGAAGCTTTCATTTTAGAGTCCAGGCCTAACCAGCTTTAAGTTTGACATTGAATATCAGAATATAATGCATAACTTCATGTGCTTTCATAGAGCAATGGTAACTATTTTAAATGGTGAAAAACAAAGTTTTTAGATCGCAAGTTAAGCAACGTTACATTTTATAGGTCTTCAGAGTAATTTGAGATAAATGCTAAATTTTAAAAGGAAAATAAATACAGTCAAATCCATATTAGGACGCAATCATAAAGGTCCTAGGAACCGAATTCAACTATAATTTTAAAAAAAAACAAACAAAAAAACATCAAGACTTGTTTTTCCAAAACAATATTTCTCTTAACTTTACATACTACTAACAAGTTCTATGGGCTTTTATCACAAATCAACTTAAAACTATACTTAATACAAAATTACAAAAGTTTAAGAATATCAAGATGCTAAGTCTACTTACAAGGGTATTTGATATGGCAAAGTTTAAGAATATCAAGATGCTAAGTCTACTTACAAGGGTATTTGATATGGCAAAAGTTTAAGAATATCAAGATGCTAAGCCTACTTACAAGGGTATTTGATATGGCAAAAGTAATTCCAGCATGATTGGGAGCTACTTCTGCATGGTTGCTGAGATGCCCTGATGAGTTGCATGCACTTAGCCCCAAAGAAATTGAAACAAATCTAATAGGAGAGAGACATGTTTGTATATTAATTTCATTCATTGTTTTTTTTTTTATAAATTACAGTTTTAGTAACATAATTAATATCCTTGTATCAAAATTACAAAAATATATTTATGAATTTAAAAAAAAAAAATTAAAAAAATCAAATGCTGACTTTTTACAGAGAGAAAAAAAAAAGGGGGGAAGTAATAATGAACAATATACATTGCATCACATGTATTAAAACCCTTATTTTGCACACACACAAATACACCACAGGATAATTCCATGATGGCCCAAAAATCAATGATTGCAATATCTTGATCAAATACAGGCCATAGCTGGTAGGTCAAGCTAGTAATCTATAAAACATAAATCATGTCTGTTGAACAAAAAAACAGCATCTGCTTATCTAAAGGGAGAATGTTAATAAGACTGTTGTAAAGTCATAGCCATCTTGAGAAACAATTGTAAGGAGACTTGTAGCATGGGAAGTGTAGGAGCAAATAACCCAGACTTTGTGAAACCCTAGGTCATTGAAAACCATTTCTCACAATGATCAAGACTAAAGCAAGTGATCTTTTACCCCCCCTCCCTTTCTATCTCTATCTGCTTTGGACCACACCTTTAGATGGAGATGTCTTCCCTCAGCTGATTTTGCTCTGTGGAATCACCAAAAATGGTGGTTCTCCCCAGAGCAACATGGTAACCCACTTGGAGACAGTTTGACTCTACTCTCTCTGTGAAAATGTTTCTCCCCCAAGTTTCAAGTTTTTGGCCAAATAAAATCTCTAACTACAGGCTGTGGGGAAAGAACCTGGCTAACTAGACAAGAAGTAAAAAGATGCAAAAGTGACTGGACTGGGTATATGATGCGAAAAACAAGGAAAATATTGTCAAGCATGTCTCAGGACTGGAACTTTCAGAAAAGGTGAAAGGAAGATCAAAGCATACATGGAGATGGAGGAGCTCAGTAGAATAAGAAGCAGAGACATCAGGATGGACATTTAAAAAACAGAAGGGAATAGCCCAGAACAATTCTGATGGTAAAGTAATGTGTCAACTGGGAGTCAAAAGGATTATGAAAAGCAAGTCAAGAAGTCAAGTTTTTTTTTTTAAAAAAAGACTGAATTTTTCAAACAACATGATGAAAACCCTTGCTCAAAGCCTCACTTTAAATGAGCTAGTGCAAGAGATGGTCCAAATAGACAAACAAAAACTTCAAATCAAATCAAAAGGCTCAAAGTTTTTCACAAAGGGTAAAGAGAAATTATTTTTATTTCTGAGTGTAAATTACTTTTTCTTGACTAAGTCATTGAAAATTATTGGTATGTCTAACTTTATAAATTCTTTAAAATATTTTTAGCGTGGATATTTGTTTAAATTTGTAAAGCTTTTTAGTTTTTCACATTGCCTGTAGCCCAGAAAAGTGACCTCAACTATAAAAGCCTTAAGAGAAAGCAACACAGTTGTTTTACAAAATTTAAAAAAAAAAAAAATTTTTAAACACTATCCTATCAATATTCCTTTTAATGACAAATAATGGACTAAATTTAGCTGCAATCAAGAGGTATGTAAACACTTATAACTATTACTTACATAACAGCTAGGGGCAAGTTGTATACAGCACTGAAGAATAATATGAAAAGACCTGGCCCCAAGAGCCCCACTGATGTCATAAGGCGTCGCACTGATAAGACTGTCCACTTATGTGCTATCAATGCATCCGCAAAATGTGCAGCCACTGTAGAACAAAAAAAAAAAGAAAGAAAATTTTCTTACGATAGAGCTAGCTAATATTTTACATTTGTGGGATGTCAATTTCTTCCCCAAATGATTGTGTGTTGAGCTTGTAAAGGGCAAACTGAAGTCCCTTTTTTTTTGTTACAATGGAATTGGAAAATTAAATCTGATGACCCAATGTCAAAAGTTTGTCGAAGATACTTCAAGCAGAAATTTTAAACAATATTTAACACACACTATATAACAAGCAACAAAACACATTATAATCCAAATTCAATAATAAATTATCAGAAGAAAACTTAACATGAAGCTTGTATTTTACTGACTTATCAGATTGATTTGTAGACCCTACAACAAAGCATACCTCTATTTATACGTTTTGAAAATGAAAGTTTTCATAGCAGAAATAACGAAAAACTTTTTATTTCTAATAAACTCCATTCAAATGTTTACTATTTTAAGTAAGGGGAAAATTTTCAAGAAGTCAATGAAAAAACTTCCTGTTGACAGACCTTGAGGATTTACAGCAAATGAGACAGTTCTAAAGGTCCATATATCAAGTAAAGTCAAGGAATAATAGTTTCTCACATTAACTTACCGACACTAACTAAGGAATTCATGACGTAAGGCACAGCAGTGGACATCATGTGCGACTGATTGGCCCCTAGAGTTGACGACAAGTAGGTAGGGAGCCACTGCATGATGATATAGTTAGACCAGTTCATACTGAAATGAGCAATGTAGATGGACCACAAGGGCCAGTGCGTTATGAAGTCCATCCAGCGGACATTAGAATTGCTAACCTGTGTCCAAAATAGATTTGAAAATTTAAAAAAAAAAATTAAATTATAAGTCAGTCTTTAATCCCAAGCTCATTACAACTGAACACAAATGTACATAACAACAAATATTATTGTTTCTATGTTAGGAAAAAATAAGCCAACACCATGTATAGAATTCTTCCATAGAAATAAAGTTAAAGGAAAGCTCCCCTTTCAAGCCTAATGATCTACAGGGCAGATGATCAAAAGTTCTATGGCTTACAGTAAATGAGGGTATCACAAAAATATATGCAACAATTTTTTTGTACTAATCAGGAGGTTTAATTTCTTTATCATATGTAACAGCACAAAAGAAAATCTATGCACATATCTCTTTACTTCTAACTGTTCTATACTTATGATTTTCTAAAACATTTATAGCTTTAAATTTTAAATAAATATAAGAAAAGCAATTACTATTTCTGTTATATTTCATTTCACAATTAGCTGATTTTTTAATTGTGTTTTATTTTGTGTTGGGTGGATGTGTACACAGTTGAGATTCTCATTTCTCCTTTACTGATGTAGCGAATTGTTTAAATCTTTAACAAATTAAAACAAAAAAATTAGTTGTACTTAAATTGAATACTATTTTTTTTTCTTTTCATCTCCATGACTAGTTTTAAACCTTAATTCATTTTAAATTTAGCTATTATCTAAAAATGTACAAAGAACACTGTTGCAGCAAAGTAAGAAACTTTAATTCAATACAGAGAACATATTCTCTTACTTTAAAAACAGCAAAGATTTCGAATGTATGTATATTGGTTCAAGGTCAATTCTATAGCCTTACTCCTCACAAATGGAGGTGCTGTGGCTGAGTGATAAAGCGCTCGGCTTTCGAACCTGGGATCCTGGGCTCAAATCTCAGTGAAGACTGGGATTTTGAATTTCTGGAATCTTAGGGAGCCCATGAGTCCACCCAATTCTAATGGGTACCTGAATTTAGTTGTGGAAAGTAAAGGTCATTGTGCTGGCCACATAACACCCTGATTGTTAACCGTTGGCCATAGAAACAGATGACCTTAACATCATCTGCCCCATAGATTGCAAGGTATGAAAAGGGACTTTTTTTTTACTTTACTGCTCAGAAATGCAACTAGCTAATTAATATAATGTATGTTTAAACCAATCAAACATTATGTTTGTTCGTGATAAATTGAATACTCTTTGTAATAGTAGGCTATTAGACACTAACATTTCTTGTCTGTTTAAATGCTCCATTTATTCATGTTAGATCGTCTACATATATATATTTGACTAAAAGGAATTTAAATATCTCCCCCTATCTGTTAATCTGCACATTCTTTCAACATGTCAGCAATGTGGGTTACAGGGATACAATAACGAGAGGGGCCTGACAAAACAATAACATTTACTTTCGCACCCTCATTCCGCAGAAATAAAATGCACTTCCGTTTCAATTGATTAAATGTATGAGCTAGTGTTTCATATTGAATCTAAATACTACCTAATTTTTTGAAATTTAAATAGAAGAAATGAGATATGTTGTTGTTTTTTTTTATTTACCTTTGGGGGATCAACAAAATCCTCCTCTATACTGCCCCTAGACTCTGTATACACTGTGTACCAAATGCCAAACCACACAAATCCAATCAGCCCAAACAAATAAAACATCCAGGCCCAATGAAGGTGAGGACATACCTGTCAAAAGAAAAACGAAAACATAAAAAAAAACTTCTTTAAAAAAAAAAAAAAGGTTATATTAAGTTTAGCTGTATCAATCAGTTTGGATTAGTCATATTATAATTAACTTAGTAGTACATCTAGACTAACAATAATAAATCTGTGTGATAAGAATTTTTTGAACCAATTGCTTTTGTTGAGCGCAATTTCATGCTTTTAGCTTTATCAATGTGTGTCAAGATCAGTTGGCTGGGAAAGGGGGGGGGGGGATTTGGGTGAATGTTACTGTGTTTGCTTTTTAAAATCATTTTAAAAAAGTAATATGACTTGAATTTGAACTCAGGGCTCAAGCCTACTAAAGCAGACTAATTCAATTTTTAAAACATCTGTCAAGTACAACTTCTTTCCTAAGTGCAATACCAAACAAAATAATTAGTTACCAATAAATAATTAACTAATTATTTTTTTTTATTGATTCTTGTTTTGTAAGGTACAAAAATTAATTGTGCAAAATTTCATCTTAATCCGAAATTGAGTGCGGGAGAAATAACATGTATAAACTTTTTACCAGAGTGAGTTAATTATAAGCTTTGTAAAAATATACTTGGGATAGATAAACTGGACCCATTCTATAGGTTTCGATTGAAAAACTAAGGTGAAATTATACACAACAAGGACTGGGAGTGGGCTAGTTTTTGGGATAGGTCAATAAGACCAAACAAGTTTGAGAAGTTTCTTCTAAGAGTTTTTAAAAAATGTTCCAATTTTTAGTGTTATCTATTTTACAAAGTTATTGCAAATTTAAAACTTCTTAGCACTGATTTTAAAGTTAAGACTGAAAAGGAAACTAATATAAACAAGGTTACAAAGACAGTTTGTGTGGAAACACAATATATAGGCTTCAATGTTTTCAGAAAAAACATCCGAATGAAATTATATCTAAGACAAATGACACATAAGAATGAAGAAAGAAGGTTGACAGATCTTATGTACCACCCCAGTGGTCCAGCACATGATAAATGATCATCTAACCTATAAAGAACACACAGGAATTCATTACAAAGATACTTATTACTCTAATTTTAAACAAAAAAAAAACGTGTTATAAAATACATTTCATAACATTATTATTGTCTTAAATTAGGTCTACTTCATAATAGGGTTTTTTTATTTTAAAAAACTGCTTGCATAAGTGATTTTTTAAATTTAGATTTTTAGCTTTTAGAAAAGAAAAAAGTAGCTGTTGCATCAGAACTTTTAATGATTTAAATTATTGTGATGTCCGATTTTCATTTCCTCTCCTAGTTTCTGAGATCTAAATGGGACGGACGGTCAGATGGATAGAATTTCTACACAAAACTAATAGCGTCTTTACCCCTTTTGGGGGCTGCTAAAAATCAATACAAGGCACACAAAGCTCACCAATGAAGCCACTGTCTGGCCAATAGATCCAAGAGCAACAAGATATCCAAAAGCTCTTGATCTTTCTTCACTTGGAATGGCATGAGAAAAAATGTGAAAGATTGTGGGAAGGCCTGCAAAAAAAAAAATGGAATTCTTAACTTCATATATTGAAACAAAACAAAGCATGTATATATGCATATAGATGTATTTTTCTTACTAAATTATTTGACTAGAAATTTAAACAAGGGCCTGTATACTACCTAATCCTTCTCCTAATCCAAGTAAAACTCTGGACAGAATGAGCATGTGCAGGGAATGAGCGAACAACGGCACAAGAAATGTGGACAGTGACCAGAGGATTACAGCCAGACTCAATATCTTTTTGCCACCATATTTTTTAGATGCACTGCCACCCACTACCTGCAAATGTTATAAACGTGTTAGAGATAAATATATTTATATACATAATACTTTTTTCCTTAGATGCTACATCTTTCATCAAAACTGTTAGAGTCAGTATAATTTTGCTAAAAGAAAAAATATCACTATCTCCTTGGTGTTCTGTATTAATAATTAATTTATAACATCTATAATGATGATATGGTTCCAGGTAATTCAAATGACTTAAAAGGTTATTTTTTTTTAGAAACCTAGGTGGTCAAATCAGATGTTAGTCTGGTTGCAGATAGGCTTTGGGGTGTTAGGAGGACTGTAGTTTAATTCCTTGTCAGAGATTATGTATGTTATGCCATATTTTCTTTATCTTTCTCTCAATAACCAGTGTACCCTAGTGCAGCTATCATATGTTGTTATCAAATGTCCTGTTTAGGTATATATGTTAATATTAATATGAACAAAAATGCTCAAAAGTGTAATCATAACAGCAAGCTCAGCAGAGTATACAAAGTTACAAAGATACATTATATCAAGCAAATTTGTTCTCTTTTTTTTTAATTTACAAACCCTATAGTAAATGGCTTAAGAGAGTGTATATCAAAATATTTGTTCAACTATGTTATCCTAGAAAAATTAATGGATAGATTACCATTAGAGTTATAACAAAACATGTATACAGAAGAGTAGTTTATTAAATCCTAATCTTTTTTTTTCTCCCAAAGTAGTCCCTGAGTTGACATTTCATATCTATGAACAGAAGTAAACAAAATAATTGTTGTTTTTTTCTATAATAGAATTGTCTACAGTAATTGAAACTGCTTCTCATGACAAAGGGTTTCATTGTTTCACCAATCAGCTTACAATAACATAATAGTTTAGGAATGAGGATGGGGTGTCAGTGCAAGCTGACCTCAATGTGGTGTTCTCTGGTAACCACAGTAAGTTCTACCTTCTTGAGGTATTCCAAAAATGACTAATATCAAGGGAGCCTCCGAATCGTACTGGCCTGCATATGCACACTTGATTGGTGCAGAGCTTTGCTGATAATAATTAGGAAGAAGTGATTTTAACATGTCCTTAAACTCACCTGACTACTCATGTATCCAATGGCAAAGGCACTGTGGACCCAGCCCTGTTGATGCAGATCCCACTTAAACTCCTGGGCCATGGAAACTATGGCTATGGGCATGATCACACGATCAGCAGAGTTGATGAAATTAGCCACAGAGCAGAGAGCGATTATGCGAGAGGGCTTTGTTAACATTTTTTTGTTGTTGTTCCCAAAGACAATGAAACCTGAGATGTTTCAGTCAGTTAATTATGAGCACAAACTCAACTATTTGAAATCCTCCATTTCACCTAAATACATATAAAAGAATATTGATAATTAAGTTGGCCAGCTTCATTTTAATATTTTATCTTTTTTTTTAATTGTCCTCATATGGTATTAGAACCTTTGACTTTATGATTTTCAAAGTTATCTTCTTATCTTATTAAATACTGATGTTACTTCAAAAAAGAAGATGATTACATCCTGTATGTGTTCCTTGGTCAATCTAGTCATGCAAGTTAATAACTTAAATTCTGCCAAGTCATTGGTTTTCCTGGCTGACTCAGGCAACCCATTCCATGCTCTAATAGCACAAAAAGAAGAAGCATTTAGGACTATAACATCTTATAGGCTCTGAGACACCTTTTTTTAGCGCCCCCCCTCCCCAAGGGGAAAAAACACTTTTAGTTTTGTGTGAAGTGTCTGTCCATCCCGTTTAGATCTCGTAAACTAGAAAAGATAGTGAAAATCTGCATTGGTAAAGCTTGAGCAGCCTTCTAACAGCTGAAGAACACCTGGGAATCTAGGGAAATAAGCACCACCACCAAGATTAGGCTAATACTACTTTATGGAGCAGAGACCTGGAGAACCACCATCACCACCATGAAAAAAAAACAGGGTATTCATCAATCCCTGCCTGAGGAAGATTCTTATGATCCGTTGCCAGACAAGATCTCTGTGGCAACAGCAGCCCATTGAAGTAAATATCCTTCAAAGACGCTGGAGATGGATAGGTCAAACCCTGTGCAAGCCGGCATCCATCATAACAAGGCAAGCCCTAACCTGGAACCCCCAAGGAAAGAGGAAGAGGAATACATGGCGCCGCGATCTGGAAGCAGATGCCAAGCAGATGGGCAAGATGTGGGGATAGATGGAGAGACTTGCCCAGAACCGAGATGCCTGAAGGAAGCTGGTTAATGGCCTATGCCCCAGAAGGGACCACAGGCAGAGATGAGATGACAATCTGGCTAGTTATTATTTTACCAGGCATCTCTTGGATTACAAATTTTTATCCATAGGTCACAAATATTAGTGTATCAAGGAAATCAATGCAAAACATATATATTAGTATAATTAGATCTCTACATCTATTTTTAAAATGGAAAGTAAAAAGGTGTTAAAGGCAATGCCAATGGCTTTTTGATTTTTCATCTTTATGTAAACAGAAAACAGTATTGGCTTGTAATTTGGATTAGAGTTTTATGCATACAATGGACATATCATAATCTAGTATAGTAATAGTAGTATGTCAGTATGTGATTGTCTATTATCTGTCTATGATCTAAAATCTAGTATCTACGACTATTCCTAATAACTAATTCTAGATAGAATAGATCCTGTAATGTATCTATCTAGTATCTAATATTGATTTAAATGATCTAGCCTAACATTCTTCTTGACAAGTACTAATTCTTAGATTTAGATCTAGAGATTCTCTAGACTCTACTAGATCTATTTCTAGAAGTAGGTTGGTAGGGCTAGAAATACTAGAATTAGTGACTAGATTCTAGATCTAGCTCTTCTAAGTTCTAGATTCTAGACTCTAGATCTATAACAATAGATCTCTAGACTCTAGTATGTACTCTCTCTAGATTCTATTCTAAATAGACAAAACAGTTGAGTAAGTAAAGTCAGAATTAATTAGATTTAGATATTTAGATCTAGTCTATATATAAAAAGGTCTAAAAGGAATTTTTAGTATAGATTTATTATCATTTATAGATCTATATCTATATCTTAGTTTGTCTATGTATAGACTAATACTTTTTTTTTGTAGTAATACTAATAGTACTAGTCGTATAGAATCTAATACTAACATTTATAATAATATTAAATACAATACTAATACTGTTACCATAATCCATAACTGTATTACTGTAAACTGTAACAATACCCTGGCCATGGCCCCTGTTCACCTACTCAGCATAACTAACAGGTGCTACTGAGGTTAAATTAATCTAGAATTAGAATGTAGAATCTAGATCTATTTAAATTTTAAATTAACAATTAAATGAGGATTTACCAGTCACACAGTGATGACAGTGAGTTTAAGTTTAAGTTTATCACTGACAGTCACTGACACTGTTCACTGTCTTTATAGTAGTTTTTACTTTTTAGCCTTAGTATACAGTATACTTACTAGATTGTAACTAGAATTTTTTTACTAGATCTAGATCTATAGTAGAGTCTTGTCAAGACTCTTGTATATGGCACACTGACTTTGGGAACTAGGTCAATTTTTTATTTTATTTTTTTTTATTAGGTCAAAGTTTAACTTACAAAAAAAACTGAAAGCAGATTCTTATTCTGCAACCAAATGACTATAAAAATAGCAGTGTTTCTTTGAATTACCACTCATAGTCAAGATTTTATTTTAAAATACAGCAGGTCACTCCATGCTCCTATATGGCACGCAGTTTTTGTGCTGTCTCCTTTAGCGCACGGGGAACACCTTCAATAAACACCACTATGTAATTGCTAATAAATTATATCTAAAAAATATTTATTCATCCCTTATATGGCATTATGGGTAGGATAATTGCCTGGGGTGGTTAAAACATAGATTTTCATACACACATGGTTTCTGAGAATCTCAAAAACTGCCCTTTGCTTTGGAAAAGTGAAACAAAAATAAAGGAACTTATTTAAAATGGACATTTGAAGTCCTGATACGTCCTTTTTAGCTCCAAACATAAAAACAAATGAGTTATAAACAAAAAAAGCGACCTGTTTACTGAACAAGAATCGGATGAGGTGTGCCATATACAAGACTCTACTATATATATATATATATTTATAGAATAGATCTACTCTCAGTATAACTTATAAGTATTACTATTAGTAAGTATTAGACTAGAGTGTCAGAGTAAACATCTGAATGTCGCTGACACTACTTTTAACTTTTACCCTGGCTTTTAATTTTAATAGATCTATACTTTTAGTGGCAACTTTACAGTTTTACTTTATAAGTTTATTAGATTTAGTTTTATATTTATAATTTTTGAGAGGGGTAGTTCAAGTTAGTTGGTAGACTTTATTAGAAATCTTCAAACTATTTACAAATAAATGCTTAGAAAAAAAATATTTGCTCTTTTCTATTTTAAATATTTCTTTAATTTCCTCTGCGATATTACCTATGTTTCTTTTACCATATTTTAATATTTGACTTAAATCAGCATTCAAACTTGACGTGGCAAGAGTCTATGTTCAGCCATTTTGTTTACGAGTTAATGTAAAAGCATAAATCATTGTAACATCCATTGCAGTTTCGAAACGAAATATATTGATCTAGAGATCTTTACTTATGACCTATATGTTCATATAGCTTCTATATATATATATATATATACAGTGGCGTAGCTAGAGTATATGGTGCCTGGTTTTGTACCTCATATTGATGCCCGCCCCCCCAAAAAAAAAAAACTAACTAAATTTCATAAAAATTCATTCAAAAATTCATATCTATCTGCGACATCATGAACTTGCTCGAATCGAGTGATTATTTCTTGAACAATCCTGTCCAAGGTATAATAAATTTCCCTTCGTAGCTTTTCTTTGTATGTAAGTACAGAGTCGTCACTTTTCTCTCCAGGCATCTTTTTCTTATGGCCAATACGTTTTTGAGGTTGTGTACTGATTCTCAGATCTGAGCAAACGCTTTCGGCAAAGATAATGCTGGCTTCAGCGATGTCCTCTCGATTACTACTTTAAAATGTCTCTGTTTTTAGTTAGAGTGAGCAGTCACGAATACTTGTTTTTGAAGGTAGACTTGCACATCATTAATTTCAGTTAATACAGGAGCCCAAAATTCTAGATAGGTGAGAAAATTAAAAGACTGAATAGCAACTAATAATCCACCTACTTCAGATCTAGTCGATGAATTTTCATCTCTGCTAGTTAATGTCTCCAGTTTCTATAATTTTAGAAAATGTATCCCTAACCATCTTAACGGCTTCTCCTCTGGCGCTCAAGTGGGTCTCAACTAAACGTTTAAGGCTAGTTCTGGTAATTTTGATAAGGATATCCCAGCGGTGTGCTTAAGTTGAGAAAAATGCGTGTAAATGGTCCAGTGTACCAACAAAAATGTTACCGAATTGACTTCAGCTTTCTAGCCTTTCATTTTGCTTATTCTTGATGTCTATACACCTCTCTGAAATGACTGTCCATACGCTGAACTGTTTCAGATCCTTGAGTGATAAGGTGTATGCGAATATTATCTGTGATGACATCAAGCCAATCTCCAATGTCGTTCAGTCCAGAGTTCATTATCCTGCTTTCAGTATTGTTTACACTATCTGATGGTTCAGCTTTTTCAGTATAAATTTTTGGGAAGTGTACTAAAGACATGCTTGTGTGCTGCACTTTAGTCTCTAGAACCTGCGCTATTGAAGTCTTTTCTTCTTTTCATCATTAAGGATGTCGGCCTTATCATTTATTCTAGATTCAATAATAACCGTCGAGGAGATGAAACAAAATAGCGACATGACTAGTTTAGAAATCTTTAGCTCATGTTTAAAATACAGTAGTTTATCTTTGTTCGTGTCCATACACTTAGTCGTTTTTACTGAAAAGCTCAGGGAAATGGAAAATTAATACACACTGGGTGGATTTAGGGGCCCCTCCCCTATTGGTGCCCTGTGCAGCCCGCACCACCCGCACATTGGCAGCTACGCCACTGTGGTTAGGGATACATTTTCTAGAATTATAGAAACTGGAGACATTAACTAGCAAAGATGAAAATTCATCGACTAGATCTGAAGTAGGTGGATTATTAGTTGCTATTCAGTCTTTTAATTTTCTCACCTATCTGGGATTTTGGGCTCCTGTATTAACTGAAATTAATGTTGTGCAAGTCTACCTTCAAAAACAAGGATTGTCTATTCGAGACTGCTCACTCAAACTAAAAACAAAGACATTTTTAAGTAGTAATCGAGAGGACATCTCTGAAGCCAGCATTACCTTTGCCGAAAGCGTGTGCTTAGATCAATACAGAACCTCAAAAACGTATTGGCCATAAGAAAATGATGCCTGGTGATAAAAGTGACGACTCTGTAGTTACACAAAGAAGAGCTACGAAGGGAAATTTATTCTACCTTGGACAGGGTTGTTCTGCCTGGTCGTGAGGTTTGCGCGCTGGACTGTCGTTCAGATTTATCGAAGGTCCAGGGTTCAAACCCTGCCCGCTCCCATCCCCCGTCGTCCTGCGGGAGGTTTGGACTAGGAAGTAACTATCTTCAACTCTGAAGGAACATCCGAAACATGTAAAACAAAAAAAAAAACAATCACCCAATCGAGCAACTTCATGATGTAACAGATAGATATGAATTTTTGTCGCCTTCCCAGCTATTAAATCCTCAGGTCAAAATCAATCTCGATAGTACTCCTAGCGACGTCGATAAAAACGAATTTCTGCTGGAGCGAAAGACGCTTCATCAGTTTGTCACAGTTTCATCAGAAGCCTCCGAACTTCCATAACAAGGATCTGTTGAGCTCTTAACTTTTATACAAAAATATTAGCTAGCGCTAGATGATTCAATCTCGAATATCGTTATCATGATTCGCATATTTCTTTACTTATGCGGTAAGCGTCGCTACATGCAAGTTTTTTCAAACTTAAACTGATCAAGAATTACTTGCCATCAACGATGACAAATTTACGACTCACTAATTTGGCCATTTTGTTCATTGAACAAGAGCTGGTGGACAAAATTGATTTTGATAAAATTATTGATACTTTTGCCAGAAAGAAAGCGCGTAAAATTCACTTGTAGTATGTTTATGTAATAGGGATTTTCTAAAATTAACAATATTTGATTAATGAATACATATTATTTTGAACAAAAAAGTAAGGTTTTGCAATGTTATTATTTAGTTGTTGTTTTTTTTTTGGCGGAGGGGAGGGGGGCATCAGTGACTTAAATTTTGCCAAGTCACTGGTTTTCCTGGCTAGCTCAGGAAAACCATTTCATTTTTATGATTATGGTTCATGTGAATGCAGGACTGGAAAAAAAAATAATTTAATCTATGAGATTAAAAAAAAAGTAAAAAAAAAAAAATGCTGACTTGGACGTGCGAGACACCACAGCCTCTGCCGTGACCAGGATTCGAACCTGGGTTGTCGCGGCCACAACGCGAAGTACTAACCACTATACGATCACGGCCAGTACGCCAGCACACTATCAGTGCAAAACTAAAGACAACATTGTTAATAAAAAAAAATATATATATATTTTGTTTAAAAAATATTTGCAATTTAATATCTTTTTCTAAAATATATAATATTTATTCAGAAATATATTAGAACTCTATTATACGTATCTTTATAGTGCCTTACAAAATAATTATTACATTTACCAAAATGTGTCTCTATCGATAAAATGAGAAAAGTTTTGCCAGGATGGCTTTCATTAGACTAGATCTATTTACCTTTTCAATTTTATTAATTAAATAAACTTTAAAATCAAGCTAAATGAGAATATTTTTTGTTATTTCTATAATTGAGATGACATTTTTTTACTCAGTTATGTATTTTTTATTTATGTGAAGCTAACTTATTTTTGTTTACTTACTACCATTTTTCCGTTAGTCCCTGTAATAAAAAACCTGGACTTCTTTAAAACACGCTTCAAATTTAACACAAAATGGCGCAGACTGGAACGTATCGAGAAGAATTGGAAAATGAATTGAAACAAACAGACCCAAATTCACATGCAAACAGATTAATAGCACAAGGTAACCATATTTAATTCATTTAACTTTGATAATCAAATTGATTCACGTTCGTTAATGTAGGTCTGTCCCATATCTCGGAATTACTAAATTAGACTTTCAGTCAAGAACAATAACTTTAACCATTTAAAAATGGTTGTCCACAGTCCAGCCCTGGTCTTACAAACGTTACAAAGCCGGTCAGACTAGATATGCACACAGCAACAATTTGTTTCCGCCTGCAGACATCTCACCCTTTGTCTTAGAGCATATTTTATATTGCATTACACCAGTGTGTCAGACTTAACCTCTTTTAAGACTGATTACTCTTTTTTTTTTTTCAATTCAACACTTCAAACTTCAATCACTTGCACTGAAACTCATCCAGTTATACCAGTCACACTCACAGTGAGAGCCACTTTATCTACAAAACACATCCAAAGTGGTGGGGTGTGTCTAGATCTATTTGAATTCCAGCAGGCTGAGCAGTGGTAGGGGATTCAGTGAGAAAATAGTTATTAGCTTATATGCAATCAAACCACTCTAGCTAGATAGATAATTTTGTGATATAAATGTAGGTACTTGCACAGTCGGCCATTTTGGATCTTAAGACACATTTGACATCATAAACAATTTCCTGTTCAGGTTTTACAAACCTGAAATTATGCATGTCCTAAGAAATGACATTGCTTTAAAACTGTGTGTTTTTATGACATTTTCTTGAGTTTGCTCTAAAGATAAGAGGTTCCTCTAATGGCTAGTGGGGAAAAAAAAATTTTTTCTCTTACTATGTCCAAAATATTTTAATCAGAAAAATTAGAA
>JADKLZ010034257.1:0-20973 GCA_021533235.1 Biomphalaria straminea
TAAAATTGCAATTTGTTTGATAAAATGATCAGATGATGAAAAGTTCAGGTGATAAAATGACCGGGGGATGAAGTGACCAGGGGATGAAATGACCGGGGGATGAAGTAACTGGAGGATGAAGTGACCAGGGGATGAAATGACCAGGGAATGATGTGACCGGAGATGAAGTGACCGGGAATGAAGTGTCCAGGGATGAAGTGACTGGGGATGAAGTGACCGGTCTCGTTATAATATATATCTGTGTGTAGAACTAGCCACGCTAGGTTTAGAATTAATATTTATCACTTTGAAAATGCTGGGACGTGGAACTATATTTATTTGTTTTAAGATTAGATAAGACATAAGAATAGGCTATAGCTAATTGAAAAGGTCTACGTACATTGAACAGATTTCGAAGAGAAAGAAGGATACTTTTGTATGTAAATTTTTAAAACTAAGTTTCCAATGTAATTGTACATTTTTGAAGCTATTGACTGAATTTTTTTTGGATATTTTATCTTTATTCAATAAAATAAAACTAACAGCTAACCCACAAACCTATATATATTATATCTTATATGATACAGACGTTACTTCAAAAAAAAAAGAAGGTCACCACGTCCGATGCGTAAACGTGGAGATTTTGTAACACTACACAAAATGTGAAAAACTTCATAATTATTTAATTGCAATTTTTAGATACATAATCTAAAAGATCAAGGTAGTCAACTATTTAAATGTAGCCTACATATGATGGTTAAAATCAGCAGACGTGAATTATTTCTATCTAGGATTTTCAAAACATTATCTCATCGGAAAGTATCAGGAAATTGTTTTACTTTGTGGATCTGCGTGAATGTAGGCCTATATAATTTTGTATATAATATATAGTCCATTCTATTTTAAAATCCGCAAAATGCTATTGCATTATTTGTACACTTCATTACAGTCAGAAAAGATCAATTTTCCTAGATTTGAGTAGACTTCCTTTACAGCTTGAAAAAAAAGTGTTACATACATACATAGACATAAATAAATATAGACTGGCCAATAAGAGAGTTTTATGAAGCGAAAAGTGTACTTTATTTTATGTCTAAAAATTTTGTTTAATCTCTAAGACTGAAGATCATGCAATTTTTTCAATTTTTCATAATTCGGAAATCCGAATACAATAGATATACATGTTTTCAAGTTACATGAAGTTACTTCCTTTTTCCAGTCTATATTTATTTATGTCTATGCGCATAAGCTATAAGAATTTGTTTTCGTTTTCCAGTCTAATATATATATATAAATAGGTATGTGATTCTACAATAAATGGATAGACATAATTAAATATAGACTGACCGATAAAAGAGTTTTATGAAACGAAAATTTATGACTTGCAATTTTGTGAACTTTATAAAAAAAATAATAATAATAATCTTTATTGTCCATAAGAAAATTTGTCTTACAATTTGTGCATTATACCAAACAAAACATTATAACTATAATTATAACTATAAAGTGAAACAAAATGTACATTCACACCAGACTCACAATTTACATGTCAAAATTTTACATCATATTGTTTCTGTTTAATGATTTGATTACAGAGGAATAAAAGAGTTGTGTGTCTTTGCTATCGGTGTCTTGTATCTTTTTGTGATGGTAAAATCACAAAATCCTGACCCAAAGGGTGATTTTTTATTTCTAGAAGCTTTTTAGATTTTGTAAGGATATTTGTCTCAAACAGCTGTCCAAGCGGGTTTGTTTTTTTGCCAATGACTTATTTATGTCTATGAGTTGTTTTTTTTTAACTTTAAGATTGAAGATCATGCAATTTTTCAATTTTTCAGAATTCGGAAATCCGTATACAATAGATATAGGCCTACATGTTCTAAAGTTACATGAAGTGATTTCCTTTTTCCAGTCTATATTTATGTCTATGAATAAATGCTGTCTTCACCTTTAAAAGTTTCAAAGTTAAGTGTCTGCGTCAATCTACATAATGTATCATTGTGCTATCATTTTTTACCTTTTGTAACGAGAGAGTGTTTGAAGAGTTGATCTGGAACAGACGACACACTATATTTGTTTCATACTGCCAATGTATCAAATAGCCCTTCACGTTTTTGTAAGCATTGTCTGCACAGAAAAATAGAAGAAAACAAACGAAGTTTACATTGATCGAAATCGCATCAATTATTTTGAATCCATCATGAAATTAATTTTTAATCGATCTAGAATCTAGACTGATAATAATAAATGTGCATTATATATTGGAATATTGTTTCTGTTTGGCGCAACTTATAGCATGCTCAGAGAGTTGTGGTTCTTTCACTTTAGTGTTTAGAAAGGGCTGTGAGAAGAAAAGGGGGAATTTGGTTTACTTGCTGTTTTTTTTTTTGTTTCTTTTTGTAAAAGTAATTTAAAAAAAAAAAAACGAGCATAAAAGGATGAGAACTGATGTTTTAAGTTAAGGGAAAATAAATTTTTGGTAAAGAAGTATAGGAGAATGCAGGGTCTTTTTATATAATACAAATTAAAGTTTATAATATATAAACATTAATTTAATTTAATTGGCTCTAAACAGCAATGGTATGGTCAATTAGGAGAGAAAGAGTTCTTTTTCCGACACCCAATCTCGGATTAAGCCTACATTTTGGAGTATTATGTCTTTTACAACACAATCTATACTTTTACGGTATACAGATGTGTGCAAACGTGACATGAAGCTATTTGAAATCGACACTAGCAGCTGGGAAAAAGTAGCACTGGATAGATCCACATGGAAAGAGAGCATAAGAGAAGGGTCTCGGATTGCAGATGCCATACACAACAGAGCCAGAAAGAAGGCTAAAAATGCAGCTGCTCCTGGTGATTTTATATGCCCAACCTGCAACCGCAGCTGTGTATCAAGGATTGGCCTCTTTAGCCACACAAGACGTTGCAAAGGGAAAAGATCATCTCGCGAGACGTAAAATGCCACAGACAACACAATCTATATATATATTTCTCAAAATAGTTACCTGATTTTGGTGCATTCCATTCGATTCGAAGACCTGGGCATTTATAAAGTGTGTTGGAAGAGTCATAATAGTCATTCACCAAGCCTACAATATTTAGATTCGAAAGTTGGACTGCAGAGAATGAGCTCCCTTGAAAGTCTGAAGGCAAATCGTCAGTGTTGAGGCTCTTGACAAAGGGCGAACACTCTGTAAAAAAAAAAAGGTCAATGCTTTCTTAAAGAGAACTGTCTACAAAAATAAAATTGGCTTGTGTATACAGACTAAACAGTGGCGTGGCTAGTGGGGGGTGGGGGGTCCAAATTAGAAATTTCCCCGAGCCCCCACATACATTAATTATTAACTATTACGCCAATGACATGTAATCTTACTATTCAGTAAACACAAAAATACTAGACAGTGTCGATTCAGATTCTAGATGATGTTAAGATGCTTTTGTGAGGCGATATAAATTGAGATTTGTCACTTGTGCATTACCTCACCAATAAACAACGATATTATTCATTAAAATGGCTTTAATGATTAGTTTTTTTTTATATTTTACTTATAAAATGTAGGCTACTGTAACTTTAGTAAGGTTAATATTAGAATATGCATCCTCTGTTTGGGACCCCTTAACTCATGAAAACATAAAGAAACTAGAAAATACAAAATAGAGCAGTGAGATTGATAACAAAGGAATATTCCAATTTGATTAGAGTATTACCCTTAGTTAAATCACTAAACTTAAAGACACTAAAAGAATAATAATTAAAAAAGTAGCTGTTACACATAAAACACAAAAACCATAACTTACAAATAGAAAAACAAAGCCAGGTCAAATACTAACAAAGACATAAAGATAGAGGCAGATTTCTTTTTTTTTCATACGCTAGAACAAATTCATACAAGTTTTCCTTCTTCCCTAGTCCCATTAGATAACGGAAATGGGTTGCCTGAATCAGCCAGGAAAACCAACGACTTAGAAGAATTTAAGTCGTTAAGTAACAAGCATGACTAGATTGACACATGAAATGCGTACGACGTCATTATTTTCTATTTTGAAGTAACGTCTGTAATATATAAGATAAGACGAGATGAGATCCTGTCTCCTCCTCACTGCACCACCGTCGTCTTCCAATAAAGGGCGTGGATATAACAATGTTGTATTTCCCGTATTGTGACAGATTTATTGCTGTTTATTTATCAGTCAGAACATGGTTGGGAAATAACACAATTCTACAATAACATTAATGTCAAGTAAAAAAGATAAAAGTAGCCTATGGTAGCCGCTATCGCTAGTGCAGGGCGTGGATAGAGATTGACACTCTTCTTCTAATTTACGAGTCAAGGCAGTGGCGTAGCATCCATGGCGCGAAAGGGTTCAATGAACCCGGGCCCACGACCATTAGGGGCCCACAGTCTGTGGAGTAGCAACAAAAGCGCAAAGGGGTTCATCGCACTTGGGCCCATGACTCTTGACTGGTATGAGCCCACGTGAGAACTTACGGATTCACGAATTAAAATTTCGAAACAGATGTTAATTTAATTTTCTCAAAGCTGAACCTGTTTCTTTTTTTTTTTTCTGTATTTATGATGTGTTATAAAAACTCTTTTTTTAAATATCATGAAACTGTGCAGTAAACTTTCTACTGTGTTAAATTAGTTAAAAACTAATTCAACATCTGTGTATCTAATCTGTGAATCCGAATGCATGATGTATATTTTATAAAATAGTGTGAAACACTCATTTAGGACAACAGCGTCCTAGGAAGTCTTCATCACATTGTTTTGTTGTCTTTGTATTGTGTACATAAATGTTTCAAATGATCATTAGTAAGTGACATATGTAGGGCCTATCGTTATAGTTAAATAAGTTCTGTTACAATGGATGGCGAAACCAAATTGGGGAGCAGGTTATAAAAAATATCTAGAAGATAGCGAGTGTTCCAAGTTATCATGGAAGTTTGTCTTTCAATGACCAATGTTTAGCGTTTGTTAAAGTTCTTAGAGAAAGTTAACATCATTAGGCCTATATTTTTACAAAATCATGAGTATGGAATTGTGTCTTTCTGAGATGAATGCCTGTGCATTAGCCGTGGTCGGAACGATGTCGCCTACACAGCAGTCCCCCTCCTCCAGACTGCTGGTTGATTTGATTTGATTTTGATTTTAGGCACATCGGCACAGCTGGAGCCATGCATATGCATATGGAACTCTGACCAATGCTTAGTATTTAGTTTATATTTCTTAAAGAAATTTTACACCTGTGTATTTATACAAAAATCCAAGACTTTTTATTTAAAATTGCTATAAATATTGAAATTTTACAGGAGAACATAGTCTCGCAGATTTAAATCGAGATAATAAACCTGTTAGGCAATGCATTTCTACCGAGGTCCGCACCATTTTTCTCTTTCATTGTTGAGAGCACTCAAGACATATTAAAATTTGATCAAATTAACATGACTTTTAAAAAACTGTTTTGTGATCTTAATGACGGAATATCCCCAAAAAATAGCAAATAAAGAATTATTTCTAGGTTTTTACTTTTGTGAGAACCAAATGTCTGCAGAATTGGCTGAATAAATGATCCAACTAATGAATAATCCTCATTTATCCTTGAATAAACTGAGAGGCAAAAGGTATGATGGTGATTCTAATGTAATTGGAATGTAGGACCTACAATGGTCTTCGGGTATTGCTTCATCAAAAGAAGACGCACATTTATTATGTTCGCTATGTTAACTACGACTTAAACTTATTAAATAATTTTCGTCAGCTGTGCTTAAGACATTTCAGATTTCTAGGACTTGGTATGTGTTTTTTGCTCAGATTGGCGCGTCTTGAAACCAATAGGGTGAGCATAGTATATAATACACGTGGTCATCAAGGGATAATGCTCTAACAACAATGAGATTAAGAAATTTTGATGTACCAAAGCAGTTTGTGTTTCTCAAAGAATAAAAACGCATGTAAGCAGCAGCAGTTAGAGGAAAATTAGAATTATTCGATAACATTGTTCTGCTTATTATCCAACAAAAAATTGTAAGCGCAGCCAGCGCTGCGTTATGAATGTTGAAAAATGAGAAGCAAGATCTATATAAAGCAGAAAGTATTAGAATGACTTTTGTTTAACATACTTATACATTCAGATTACTCAATTGTTCTGTCACACTTAACACTCGTCTTACTTTGGGTTATGAGTACGCTGCTGTATGGCAGTGAATCATGGACCACCTACGCAAAGCATGAGTGAAGACTGAACTCGTTCCATTTGCGATGCCTTCGTAGGATCTTGAAAATCACATGGAAAGAAAAAGTGTGCAATACAGAGATCCTTGCACGAACAGGTATTCCCAGCATCTTTACAGCCCTCAGACAACGACGCCTGTGCTGGCTTGGACATGTTCGCCGGATGGAGGACAATCGCATACCGAAAATCATCCTCTACGGACAACTTGCGACTGGCTCAAGAAAAACTGGTCGCCCCCACCTCCGTTACATAGATGTAATAAAACGCGACCTCAAATCAGTGAACATCAAT
Organism: Biomphalaria straminea; assembly: GCA_021533235.1. Taxonomy (NCBI): domain Eukaryota; kingdom Metazoa; phylum Mollusca; class Gastropoda; family Planorbidae; genus Biomphalaria; species Biomphalaria straminea. The sequence continues at coordinate 6,514 of JADKLZ010034257.1, forward strand.
ACTGACCAGTGGGAAGACGTAGCTCTAGACCTCACCAGATGGAGAGAGACAGTGACCAAGAAAGCTATGGACAGCGAAAGAGCATGGGCCGCAGCTCTGGAAGAAAAGCGGACAACGCGGAAAATGACCAGCTCCTCTACCACTGTAGCGAAGACCACCTCTCCCCAAAATAGGGCTCCACAGCCACACGAGGAAGTGTGCGAGATGAACCATTGTCGTTCTACGACTGAAGGAGGCCAATGATGACTAAGATATTCTTGAACCTGGGCCCACGGATACCTTGCTACGCCACTGAGTCAAGGTAATGTCGGATATGGAGCTACGATACTAACTAATATCCTGACCATGTGCTTTGGTCTGTCGCAGGAGCGTAGCTAGGAATTTTCCATCGTTTGGGGGCCCGGCGGCTTGACCGTTAAGGGGCCCCTAGATTTTGCGGAATTAGTAATTTCAAATGTAAAAAATAATTTTTTTTTAAAATTCTCCCCCTCCTTCCCCCACCCAAGCTACGCCTCTGGTCTGTCGTGACAGTGACATCGAGTTGGACGTGACGTCATAATATCCCCCAGACGTTCCATGTTTTGTTTCTAGCACTGAAACTGTTCCTAGTCTACTAGCTCACAATTCTGGTCTTTGTGTGAGACGTTTCAATTTCACATAGAAGTATGCGGACGTCATAAGTGGATGACCCTGTACGATAACCAACGCGTGAAATGGTTTTCACCAGAATGTTATCGCAGTGTTGACAATCATGTCAGTTAGAGGCTTTTCTTTTATGCCACCGTAATACGCTCATACCCGGATGAAAATAATACAATGGAATGCTTGGAAAAAACTCCTACACGTACTGTAGGGAATTCATTCACGGGGAAAAACAAAACAACGACCGGATCATTGAGCGCGATATTAAGCATTCGTTAACTTACCGTTAAGTCAGCAGAAGAGCTGAATTAAGCTAGAAATATATACTACATATTATGCTTATTTAATTTGAAAATTCAAGAAGGTTCTAACTGTCATAAGTGACATTATTAGGCCTACTGTATCGCGCAGAGATTACGTAGAAATTTAACATATCATAGTACAAGTCTTCACCTAGTTCAGGGGAGATAAATTATTAATAGATCTAGTTCCAACAAAAGTGGGATAACTCGGTACAATCTAAGTCAGCGGTTATCAACCTTTTATGCTCGGCGACCCCCTTTTACAATCCCACATTCTGCGGCTACTCCCCCCCCCCCCACACACACACAAATGCAGCAATAGAAGAAAAGATGATAGCAATCAATTTTTGATGGTCTTAGGCGACCCCTGACAAATCGTCGAGCACTCCTGATCTAAGCCAATAAATTTAACATATCAGTGTTAATGCTGTTGACTACATGTTTCAAGAGGCTCACATAGATATGCATAGTTATAGACTGGAAAAAGGAAGTAACTTTATGTAACTTGAAAACACGTATATTTATTGTATTCGGATTTCCGAATTATGAAAAAATAAAAAATTGCATGATCTTCAGTTTTAGAGATTAAACAAAACTCATAGACATTAATAAAGTACTCACAATTGCAATTCACAAATTTTCGTTTCATAAAATAGTCTTTTTGGCCAGTCTATATTTATCTATGTCTATGAAGGCTCACTAAAGAGTTACGTCCTTACTTTTATAACTCTTCTTCGTTTGAAGTAACAAAAATTGTCAAGGCCTTTCTAAACAAATATTTATAGTAGGCCCCTATTTTATTCTAACAGATGTTCCTGGTCCTGAACACAGTAGGCCTACAATAGAATTAACAAAAAGTTATTCAAAACTTTCATTGTTATTGTAAGACAACATAAAGGCTTTCTTAGACTTCTTATTGTAAACTATATTCTAAAGAAAGATCAGAGGATTTTAAACACTAAAGAAAACTCTTTGAAAGACGATTATTTTTACAAACATATTTCAAATACCATATGCTAGATCAAATTCATACAAGTGCTCGTTTTTCCGTAGTGTCATTAGAGCATGGATCGGATATCCTGAATCAGTCAGGAAAATCAGTGACAGAATTGAAGTCTCTAATCAACATGCATTGTTAGATTTAAACGTGGATACCGGGGAGGGGGGGGGCTGGACCGTTTAAGGGATCCCTGCATTTTGACATTCGACATGATATAATGGCCCAATGTTAAAATAAATTTCATACACTCATTTGGGACCCCCCTCAAGTAAGGCCCGGAGGGATTTTCAAAGTTCGACCTTACCTGCACCCCCCCCCCCCAGCTATGCCACTGGTGGATACGTGTATGACGTAATAACCTTCTCTTGTTAGAAACGTCAATAATTTGTAACATCTCCAGTTTGATTGCAAAGTGAGAACAAGAACGTTATTGTCTCTTCAAGACCTTAGCAAGTAAGTTCTAAATAGAGAAAAAAATACTTATTTTTCGTTTTTTTTTTGTATCACAGAAAAAGAGATTATAGACCAGGGTTATCACGGCGATTGGACCCCACGATGACCGGCCAACTGTAAAAAATCGCAAACCAAAACTCTATGACCATATTACAAGGTTTTCAGGGCTCGCAAAGACCTTCCTCCACAGAACAGTACCAGGAAAAGACGAAGAGGCAGACAGAGAAAGCGACGGGAAGACAACATAAAAGAATGGACGGGCCTGCCATGGAAAGAGGTTCTAAGCCAAAAGACGGAGAGGAATGGAGAAAGATGGTCGATAAGTCTTTAGTGGTCTCCAAACGGTCCAATAGACTAAGGGATAAGTGAAGGTAAAACTACTGTATGCCTGTTTAAGTTTATTTCATTTCCCAAATGTTTGACTGCGGTTGTTGTTACAATGTACACGGTCTAAAATTCTATTAAACTTATTATTACTAATTATTAAAGACAACCTTCACCCATTAAACCACTGTTACATAAGATCTGAACGAAGTGGTCGTCTCCTTTCCATCAAGACTAAAACTGAAAGATTTAAAAACTCCACTTTCGATCAGAGTGTTACGAGGTCAGCTGTCGTCATCGAGAAGTACATAGAAGTAAAATTCATAAAGCGCTGGTTGTGAATGTGCATGTGTGTTTGTCTGTGAATGTTGTTCGAATTTTTCATTAACATTGTTTTTGTATAGTAGTTACTTTGACGTTGTCAAGTTGTAATCAAACTGAATTTCCATTAGATTGGATCAATAAAACTATCTTATCTTATCTTATCTTAATTAATAAAAATGAACTAATGACCATTCTCTAGTATTTTCAATTTTTTTTATTGTTGTCTCCACTTAATTGTGTCCACTGAGAAATTAGCCAGTAATGTGACAAGTCTGAAGATAAAGACGTTCATTGATCTCCAAAATTAGTCCTTAAAAAAAGTGGATTGAATCAGACAAGATTACAAAGAGAGTTTGTGTTTACACAAACTCAGAGGCGGCCCCCGTCGGAGTCGGATCCCTGTCAGATCCGCCTATTCGCAAGATGTTTTGGATGTTCCTTGAGTCCCTGTCTCAATTCCTGTATGCTCCCATCCTTAAACTATCGCAATATTTCTGAAAGAACAGTAAAGGTTAAATCATATTTTCAAAAGCCTTTATTGTTTTTTTCTAACCGTGACGGACAGACCAACCAACAGACAAAACGCACCAAAATATGTTAGTTTCATTTTAATGGGGGCATTATACAATTTTATTTTTAAAAATCTGATTTTTTAAAAAATTTAAGAAATTAGTTTAGAATCATGTCATTTCCGGTCTTTATGCTAGTACACGAAAGCCGCTGCTAAAAGTTCATTTTAAAAAATGTGCGTAACATCTACATGTCTAGAGCATTTCTTATAGTAACATTTCCTCCCTTACATTTACGTAATTGTTTTAGAATTGGTGTTTTGTTATTAAAAAATCGCTTGCATAATTAATTTTATAAATTAAAGGGTTTGCGTTTAGAAAACTAAAAATAGCCATTGCACCTAAACTTTTCAAGCCGCATTTAATGGTGAAAAAATATTTTTCGTATCTCTTCTAGTTTTTGCGCTCTGAGTCTGACAGACGGACAGACGGACAGACAGACATAAATTCATTTTTAAAAATGTGCGTGATATCTACATGGCAAGAGCATTTCATATAGTAACATTTCCTCCCTTAGATTTACGTAATTGCTTCACAATTGGTGTTTTATTATTAAAAAATCGCTTGCAAAATAATTTTTATAAATTAAACGGTTTGCTTTTAGAAAACTAAAAGTAGCCGTTGCACCTAAACTTTTCAAGCCGCATTTAATGGTGAAAAAATATTTTTCGTATCTCTTCTAGTTTTGGCGCCCTGAGTGTGACAGACGGACAGACGGACAGACGGACAGACGGACAGACGGACAGACGGACAGACGGACAGACGGACATTTTGCACAAACCTAATAGCGGCTTTTTCCCCTTACGGGGGCCGCTAAAAATTTGCTTCGAATCCCCTTGACTACATAGAGAGCTCAATCACTCGTGAATTATTGTTTCTCCAAAAAGTAAATAAAATATTTGCAATTACCTTTGGTGACAAATTCAGTTAAGCAAAGCTCACTGCTTGCAACCTGAAAGTAAAAGTAAAACATGTCAACTCATAACATCACTTATCATAGAACTTATCACATAACTTTTTATCACAGAACTTATCCCATTATCACTGAACGTATCACATAACGTATCACAGAACATTTCACATAACTTTTATATCAGAACTTATCACAGAACTTTTGACATTATCCCAAAACTTTTCACAGAACTTTTATCTCAGAACATAACAAAGAACTTATGACATTGTCGCAGAACTTATCAGAGAACTGCTGATCAAGTTTCTTTCAATAATTCATAGTGATGTCTCGAAAAGAAATACAAGTCGATATAAAGGAATATAAAGCGAATGAAAGAATGAAAGTTGATCGGTGGATGTATTGGGATCTGAATGCTAGAGGATATATAAATCCACGTTTCAGATATATAGTCAGACTATTAATGCGAATACCATAAAATGTGTTTAAAAAGTTTTATTAAATGGTTCATCAGAAGTTAAATAGCAATATGAAAAATCAACATTTACGTAAAATACATATTTTGAATGTAAGTTTCGTTCCAGTTTGGAAACGTAAGGGGAGAGCACTGCAGGGCTCTAATAGCTGCAAAGATTTAATCTTTTTAATCTCCCCTTTATGTGAGATCGAGATCGTCTATTAAAAATTCTTATCACTGAGATCCGATCTTAGGCTTTGTTTTTTTTTTGTATTTCTATTAAATGTAAATAATTGCGAAGCTTGTGACGGATGTTATTGTCGGAGAACTTTAGGTTTTAAATCAACTGTGTATTTAAATTTTTTTACATTTTATTATTTTTTTTCTATTTTATTCGGAGGGGGGGGGGGGAGGCACCGAATTCACTTCGCTTAGGGCCTCCAATTATCTTATTATCTGATACATTCAGCGACTGCAAAAGCCATTCTGGCAATAGTTTGACTAGATACGAAAGTAGAAACACTTGCCACTGATAACACACAGAACAACAATATATCGCGCGTTCTTGTTTGTCCAAGATGTCAGAAAAATTTGAGAACCTTTACTTACAGAGTTTTATTTTTGTTGATTAATTTTAATATGTAACCTATACACATGCACGCCTAGTGAGAAGTGTTGATGATTGGCAAGAACCGCTTGGCTACTTATCAAGGGGGTCGTGTTCGAATCCCTACTATATCTAGGTTGGGCTGAGAGCCTTGAGGCGAGACCAATCGTCATAGAAAGCCTGACTTGTGACGTGGTCTACAGGTTGCGACGTCACTGGTCAGTGTTGAGACGTTTTAATATGAATAGTTTCACTTTAAGGCATCATGGAAACCTTCTTCCAGTTATTCCCTTCCCCACGGGTCCAGAAAAGAGCTTGGACAATAGCGCAGCTGGGCATGCTCATGTTGTTTCTTCTCTATCCCTTAATCTGTTGGACCCGTTGGGGCACCATGCAAGATCTGTCGACCGTCTTTCTCCACTCCTCTGTCTTTTGCCTTAGTAAGAACCTCTTTCAATGGTAAGCCTGTCAATTCTTTTATGTTGTGGGAAGCGTGGTCGAGAGGCTAAGTGCGGCTTCAGCTTGGCTTGCTTGGCTACCTAGAAGGGGGCTCGAGGTTCGACACCCGACTCGGGCAGAGTTGTGTTTACTGAGCGCCCAAAGGCAGCACGGGAAACCAACTTCTAGATACCCCCTCCCCCCCACTGGTCCACAAATGAGATTGGACCAAAGCGCTCTGAGCATGCTATAAGCATGAAAGTAGCGCTATATAAAAGCTATAATAATAATAATAATGTTGCCTTCCCATCACGTTCTCTGTTAACCTCTTCTTCTGTTACCTGGTACTGTACCCTGAAGGAAGGTCTTTGCGAGGCCCGAAGACCTTGTAATATCGCCATTTTTAGCTTGCGTTGTTTTACGATAGTAAGCAGGTCATCCTCGGGTCCAATCTCTGCAGAAAACCCTGTCTCTAATCTCTTGCTTTGTGATGCGGTCTTTGAATGTGATACCTAGGATTCTTCTGTAGCATCTGAATTCCATTGCTAAGATCCTCCTCTCTAGCTCTGCAGTCAGGGTCCAAGACTCCCAAGCATATAAAAACGTAGCCATGACCAAGGAGCGCATCAGTCTGATTTTGGTGTCGAGGGCTAAACCATATTGTTTTATTATTACTTTATTATTTTATGGAATGTGGAGAAAATAATATGAAGCATGCTTAGAGCATAATAAAAAAAAACTCAAATTAATTTTTCGCTACTGATTCATTGGTCGTCAGTCATTAATAATAAGCATGCCGTTTTTCCTTCTATCTATCAGTATGACAGGAATATGTTGAATATTACAAAGTAGAGTGTAGATATTACAGCGTAGAGTGTAGATAGTATACTTTTGTCACTCACCGAGTCATACCCTGAAGAACTCTCCTCTTTATTGTACAGATTTGTTTGATTAGGTTTATATTGAACTTGCTTATCACCCGACCGATAGCTTTGTGCCACGATCCATTAAGCGTTATTTTCTTATTAAGCTTGTAATCAACCAATAGATAAACGAAGAAGGACTACTATAACAAACTATCAGGAGACATAAACTTCCTTGAATTCAGACCAAATTCTGATTTGGGGGATACAGTAAGACTCATTTATTCAAATTCCAGTGACTTGATTTTTAACAAATAAAATGAAAATAAAGAGATGCCACGTTTAAACCTGGCAAAGGAGAACACACAACAACGTAGAGCTCATCTGTTCCTAACCCTAACACAAAACGGTCGACAAGAGTGTCACGTGACAGCACAACGACTAACCGCAGTTACCGTCCCTTTACTTCACCGAAGCATGTCTGAAAATTCCGAATCATACCTTCATTGGGATTCAAACTCGAGACATTTCAGTCGGAATCCTGACGCTCTACCACTCAGCCACCTCGCTTCTCCAGGAAATGATCTTTATTTAATATTCTTATATCTATTTTCAGTATTTCACTATGTATATGGAAGAATTCAAGCTATCATTTTACATCGTAAAACAAATGAACGCCCCCCCCCCCGAATCCTGAGAAAGAACCCTGATTTAACGAAAGTCTAGATCTACTAGACTTATAAAATTCTTTTCTGAAAAGGCCTTTAGATCTAGACTTTCAAAACTTTGTGCAAAATCTGCTTCTTGTCTTATATAGTAATTTATTAACTCTTGAATGAATTATGCTTACATGCGGAAATATTCGAAGACGTTTGGTCCGTTCAATATAAATATTTTCGAATTCTCTTGCTAAATTAAAATTTATGTAATTATTTTTACTTTGAAAAATTATAACGATTGAAAATAGAATTTCTATAGTGTGACTAAAAGCTAGTACTTTTTTTTCCCCAGCGATATACTGTAATTGTAAAATAGAGACGTTTTCGAGATCAGTCCCTAGGTTTTGCCCACCCAGGTTCCACGAAGATATAAGTTGAATAGAGGTATTTCAATAATTAAAAACGTTTTTTCTTCTTCTCATTGAAAGTTTAAACATGTCTATAATTTATTCATTATATCGAGTGCAATGTACGCAGTTTGTTTCACCTTAGCCTCAATCTGAAAACGAGGCACGAATAAATGAATAAAGCTATTTATGCATAGAGACTCCACCTACCTTAGTGTCTCCATCCATTACATTAAGCAAGTCACAATTTCTGGAGCCATACACTGCAAAAATGCACTGTAGTATGCAACCAGAGAGCAACAAAATGGATGTTGCAGAGCCAGAGCCCATAGTGGGGATGTCTTTCGTGTCTTGTAGTGCCTCTTTCTTGACCAGACTATCTGGCAACGAACATCTAGGAATGGTTGGAATGGTTACGCAATGTCTATGTTCCGATTAGATTTTTTAAAATAAAGTATAAGCATTGCTTCAAAGAACAAGATTCAACTGAGAGATTTTATTACAGCCTGTTGCAATGTAAGGATGTGTCATCTGTTCAAAAAGATATTGAATTAGAGTTTAAAACTTTATTGATGAATTGAAAAGAATGATGAATAAAAATGACAATAACAGATAATAGCAACACTAATTTTAGTTAGGCTACAATAATTACCACGAGAAGAAGATGAAAAAAAGAGTTGAACATTTAAATATATACATAGGCCTATATATATTCGAACACGGACCTTCGAACCTGCCACGGAGCCTAGCAGTGACATGGCGCCAAGCTTACAAAGGGATTAAAAAAAATTGTCTATAAAAATAAAAATAAAATATAATTTTGAGTTTAGATTTTGTTGTCTCTAATATTTTAAAACTAATATTTGAAGAAAAGGTAACCCTTACGATATGTATTTTTGTTTTATAGAGCACCGTCGAGGATGGTCATCTATTTCTTAGACCACGGTTAACTAGCAGGGTGTCATGTGGTCAGCACAACGACCAACCGCCTTTACAAAAGTCAAGTATTCAGTAGAGTTGGATGGACTCCGGAATCGATAAATTAAAAATCCCATTCATCACCCGAGATTTGAACCCTGGACCCCAGGTTTAGATGCCAAGCGCTTAACCACGCAGCCACCTCGCCCACAGATGACCTTAACTCTTTCTTTCCGTAATTATTTACCACATTCTGATGGAATCAACGTTGGTATCGTCAGTTAGGAGAGAAAGAGTTAACATCATCTGCCCTAATGATAACAAGGTCTGAATGGGGAACAATCAGAGAAAGTTGATATGTAAGCTTTGTTTAAAAAACAAAACACGTTAAGGCGTAATGGTTTGCGTAACGATATTTAAAAAATGTTTACCAACCAATTGTTTGAACGATAGTACATTAAAATAAAACTAAATATTTTTTTTTAAAGAGCCTCAGTCTCTTCTGACTTCTTTTAATGTGTTTATTATGCACCCAACTACTAAGCCCTACCTGTCAATTACCTGACTTCCAATAGTAGATTATATTGTTATCCGTAAACGAAGGCGCTGTCAGGAAGAAAGTGGAGAACCAGAGCTAAATATATTCAACGAAGCACTAAGCCCTACAAATATATTTTTGTGCTACGCTACCGTATTCGTCTGTGCGTTGCGTTATTCGTTTATATTAAGTTTTAGAAAAAGAGCTTCCAGTGGTTCTGTAATAGTATTATCTTGTGATATGGTTCCAAATTTACTAGTCAAGTCCCCAGATTAGTTGGAATCAGTAAAAGTTTTCTATAAACTAGGCAGAAGTCTATTCACATATATACCGTTACCAGGCTACATTTTCAAAACAAATAAGCGGTCATGGGTTCAACACAATTTTGAGAAGCACTGACCTATATAAACATCAAGGAAGTTTAAATGATAGGCTGCTATTCTATTTTCCGAACCAGATTTATATGTTTTCAGTCTCTGACACATATTGGGAACATATATTATAGTGTTATATGCCAACTACATTTACCCACATTTCTTCTTGTATTATTTACTTATTGATAATGACATGTGGCAAAATATGTAGGTCACAGCTGAGACTCCCAAGTGAAATACTGTACTCCTCTTTAATCTTCGGAATCGAAGAAAGGCCTTTGTTACGTGCGCATCTTAGTGTAAATGTGAAATAGTGCGAATGGGTGCTGAAAGGAGGGAGATCGAAATGGAGGCATAGAAACTAATGGTGTTTATATTGTTATGAAGATTAAAATAATTATAAACTATGATGCTAACGTTTGAAGTTGTTGTATTAACAAACGTAACAGCCTTATTATTATTATTATATTTAAAACGAGCTAATATTCGTCTCTGGCACTGCAAATGTCACGCTTCGTTAGAGAGATACCACATTTATTGTAGTCCCTTTAACAGTGACCACTGAGAAATGTTCTGGTCATGTGGCAGGTCTGCAGCAGTACCTTCCACTGACAGGCAACGAGAGGGGCATAGCAAGGAATGTTCCCTCGTTTGGCGGCCCCGGGGGGGGCCCCTTGAACTCTTTAGGGCAGCTGCATTTTGCGTAATAGTTAATTTTTAATGTAAAAAGCACTCAAGTGGGGGCCCTTCTCATGAAATGTTTGAAGTCAGTTGTCATTACCCCCTCAGTTGATATAAATGGATTTATTGTTTTAGACAGCTTTCATAACCGCTTGATCTCCAAGCGTAGGTAACCATATTTTCTGTGTTCTTTCCATTTCAATTTTTCTTATATTATGGGATAGTGGTTTGGTGATTTCTATAAAGGTAGTGTTTTGTTGCGAAGAGCAATTATTCCTACCTGGCCTCGGAGTAAAATCTTTACCTTTGGTCAAATATCATAAAAGGGGCAAAAGTAATACGAAAAATAACTACAGTAAAGGGAGGTAACCCTATCTAACGGCGTAGATGCCAATCATGTAGAACACGAGACACAGAGATATCAGTTTGTATTTGAATAATTTTTAGATTGTTTTACTAACTAACTTGCTGAAGATACTATGTTAAGAAAATAGCTAGCGAAATATGACACTAGTTATGTGAGCACCCTGTTATGTAATAATCAGAATATAAGAAAAAAATACTGTAATAAAAATATATTGTTCCAAAATAGTATAATTATGTATATTCTGTCATACACTGTAAGATATTTTCCATTATTATCAAATCAAATGTGGAAAATCTATGGTGCCATACAGGATGAAACAGGGTGGAGGACACGCACTAACCATGAGATTTATTCTGTATGAGGACCCACCAATAGTGACCGAAATAAAAAAAGAACAGACTACGTTGGGCAGTCCACCTTGAAAGAATGTCAGATAACAGAGGGGTGAAAATCGTATACAGGGCACAGGCAAACACCAAAAGGCAGGCGACACAAAGGCAGATCCCGAATGAGATGGATTGATGATGTGGAAGCAGATCTACAACAGCTTGGGGTTAGGGCGTGGAATCCTTTAATATAAAGCTTTGTAAAAATAATGACAAATAATATGAAGTCTGAGTATTGGTCTTAGTACAAACTCTTGAAAGCTTCGAATAATGAAATGATAGATTATAGATCTGTGTATTCGATTAAAAAAAATCATTTGTCATGGTATTTTAAGAAGATGTAAATATACTTTTTAGAAGCCTACAGATAAAGAAAAAGAATATTTGTTTATATGTGTGTGTGAGTGTTTGTGTGTGTACAGTGATAAAGTTCCAGAAATAACGTAGAATTTCCGAGAATTAGAGTTACGTTTCTCAGAACTGTCACAACAGACAAACGAGTTTTCGAGCTACTGTGTTCGTTAATTCTCGTAGATTCAGTGATTTCCCGGTAGCGTGTGGAATGTAACCTAAAGATATCAAAAGAAACTAGATCTCTAATATGCTGCTAACATTAAAAGCAATAAACACTTATATAATCATTACGGTGTAAATGTTATGAAATGACTCAGTATAATTTTTCATTTTTTAAAAAAAGTTAAGTAGCAGTTATTTAATAAATCAACATTTTCTAATTAATTATGAATTTTTTCTTTTTATTTTTAAATCTTTTAAATTTTTAAATAAGTGGGAAACGTGGTCGAGAGGCTAAGTGCAGCTTGAGCTTGGCTTGCTTGACTACCTAGAGGGGGGCTCGAGGTTCGACACCCGACTCGGGCAGAGTTGTGTTTACTGAGCGCCCAAAGCCAGCACGGGAAACCAACTCCTAGATACCCCCTCCCCCCCCCCACTGGTCCACAAATGAGATTGGACCAAAGCGCTCTGAGCATGCTATAAGCATGAAAGTAGCGCTATATAAAAGCTATAATAATAATAATCTCCATTTTCTATCAAAAGAAGCAGCTTAAAAAAAAGTGGCATTAACAACACACATTCTATCAGCTCAGCGCATTTAGTGATGGCAATAATCTACAATAAAATCATAGCATTCCATTACGTTCCATAGTAATTGTATCCTATCTTTTTCATTTAATTGATATCTAAAATATGGATACAATCTAAATCTTGTGTTGTTCTTCGTAATGTGAATGTGCAGTCGTTAATTGATGCAAGTGTAATTTGGTCAAGCCTACCCATCGAAGGAGAAGGAAAACTCTGAATCCAAACCTCTGCTGCCTTGCGGCTATAGCCTACAGAAACACGGGAAAGGTTTCGGGAGACAACCCTGAGGGAAAATAAGCAGGTGGAGAGTGGTAACCCTTAGGCAGAGAGTGGGACACTGTGTTACAACCAGGCAGAACCTGCGGCGCTACTGATCACAGATACTGTATCGGATATGTCCGTTCGTTTGGTCACATTAGATGTGTGGAAAGAGGTTGGACGACTGCTCTGTGGGTTCGACCATAAATAATGCCAAGGTTTTCATCTCGCTTATCTAAATCCCTAACATCAAAAACTGAAGAGGACACCAGCCTCGCCTTTGACGTCATCTTAACTCGAGAAGTGGCAGTCAACCCTCTCCAGGGGCGTAGCTAGGAAGTTTCCTTCGTTCGGGGGCCCGGGGGCTTGACCTCTTTTGTTTCTGAGGCATAGAGCAACGTAGGGAGGATGACGGCTCGATAGAGCCATACGACCTAAACAGAACATGATTGTTTGTAAGGTAGTCTAAACAGCGTATCTCCATTACGGAACGCAAACACCTTTGATAGAAGAGTTCGCAAAGTCCCTGCAGAGAACCCAGGTATCAGAGCCACACAAGAGTGTGGTGAGGACCAAAGACATTGATTATTATTGGTAGAGGGGGTCAACTATTCCACCATATTGACCTCAGGGGCGTAGCTAGGAATTTTCCATCGTTTGGCGACCCGGGGGGCTTGGCCTCTTGGGGGCCCCAGCATTTTGCGTAATATTTAATTTTTAATGTTAAAAACACTCATTTTGGGTTTCCCCTCAAGTGGGGGCCCGGGGGGATTTTCAAATTCTCCCCCCTCCTCCCCCCACCATAGCTACGCCACTGACCCTCTGTCTATGTATAGAGCTCAACATGCACATAAAAAAGTGTTCTACGAAGTAAACCATAGTCATTACGACTGAAGGAGGCCAACAATTTATTCACAAACCATACCCTAGACACCACAGGACACCCAAACACCCAAAAACACTTCACTTATCACAGCGACACAGACCGTATGACGCCACTGTTTAGTGCTTTATGTGTGAATGTAGTAGGCCTACAGATCTTTTTAATTGTTTTGTCATTGCGTGAATGTTGACTCTAATCTCCGTGGGACATGAAAAAATGTTTTTTGTAGTTTTGTTGATGTTGTTGGCTTGTAATAGAATCTCTTCCATTAATAGATCTTTACGTTGATAAATAAGTGGTGCATGGTGCCTGACGTAGACTTTGAGTTTCAAGTGTATTTTGTAAGGATTCTTGCATAAGTCTAGAATGTTAATTGTAGTTGTTTATGGTCAGTAAGTAGGTTAATCATAAACAAAATATTTCAGAAACGAGGCTACGAGTAGACGGAAAAATCTCTGAAACGTTTTGGTGTAAATTTGTTGACCTTTGGGGAAACAGACATTTGGCTGTCTCAGAGAGCTCATTCGATAGGACTGGACACTGACCTGCAACATCTCAACCTGTGGGCAGTTTAGACCAATAGCGTGTTGCCACTTCGTACATCGTCAAGTATTTATTTCCCTTTTTTGATGAGGATTAAACATTTCAGAAGAGGATGACTAGATCGATATATATATATAGGCGATATACACATCTCTCATTAAATAACAAACAAAATAATTTAAAATAAACAAGTTAACTCTTTCTCTCCGAATCGACGATACCAACGTTGATTCCACCAGAATGTGGTAAATAATTACGGAGAGAAAGAGTTGAAACTTTGCAAAATTATTCAGCGAGCCTGTCAAGACATGAATCAATTAAAAAAAATTAAAGCTAGTTAATTAATTGTTGGTGATTAATTATTTTGTTTGATATCGAAATAAAGAAAACAAATGCTACTTAATGAGAAATGTAGATGTATATGTGGATTTAATCCCCTTGTTACGTTTTGACACT
>JADKLZ010034258.1:0-11019 GCA_021533235.1 Biomphalaria straminea
TAAAATTGCAATTTGTTTGATAAAATGATCAGATGATGAAAAGTTCAGGTGATAAAATGACCGGGGGATGAAGTGACCAGGGGATGAAATGACCGGGGGATGAAGTAACTGGGGGATGAAGTGACCAGGGGATGAAATGACCATGTAATGATGTGACCGGAGATGAAGTGACCGGGAATGAAGTGTCCAGGGATGAAGTGACCGGTCTCGTTATAATATATATCTGTGTGTAGAACTAGCCACGCTAGGTTTAGAATTAATATTTATCACTTTGAAAATGCTGGGACGTAGAACTATATTTATTTGTTTTAAGATTAGATAAGACATAAGAATAGGCTATAGCTAATTGAAAAGGTCTACGTACATTGAACAGATTTCGAAGAGAAAGAAGGATACTTTTGTATGTAAATTTTTAAAACTAAGTTTCCAATGTAATTGTACATTTTTGAAGCTATTGACTGAATTTTTTGGATATTTTATCTTTATTCAATAAAATAAAACTAACAGCTAACCCACAAACCTATATATATTATATCTTATATGATACAGACGTTACTTCAAAAAAAAAAAGAAGGTCACCAAGTCCGACGCGTAAACGTGGAGATTTTTTAAAACTACACAAAATATGAAAAACTTCACTTTCGTCTTATAATTATTTAATTGCAATTTTTAGATACATAATCTAGAAGATCAAGGTAGTCAACTATTTAAATGTACATATGATGGTTAAAATCAGCAGACGTGAATTATTTCTATCTAGGATTTTCAAAACATTATCTCATCGGAAACTATCAGGAAATTGCTTTATTTCGTGGATGTGCGTGAATGTAGGCCTATATAATTTTGTATATAATATATAGTCCATTCTATTTTAAAATCCGCAAAATGCTATTGCATTATTTGTACACTTCATTACAGTCAGAAAAGATCGATTTTCATAGATTCGAGGTGATTTCCTTTACAGCTTGAAAAAAAGTGTTACATACATACATAGACATAAATAAATATAGACTGGCCAATAAGAGAGTTTTATGAAGCGAAAAGTGTACTTTATTTTATGTCTAAAAATTTTGTTTAATCTCTAAGACTGAAGATCATGCAATTTTTTCAATTTTTCACAATTCGGAAATCCGAATACAATAGATATACATGTTTTCAAGTTACATGAAGTTACTTCCTTTTTCCAGTCTATATTTATTTATGTCTATGCGCATAAGCTATAAGAATTTGTTTTCGTTTTCCAGTCTAATATATATATATATATAGGTCTGTGATTCTACAATAAATGGATAGACATAATTAAATATAGACTGACCGATAAAAGAGTTTTATGAAACGAAAATTTATGACTTGCAATTTTGTGAACTTTATAATAATAATAATAATAATCTTTATTGTCCATAAGAAAATTTGTCTTACAATTTGTGCATTATACCAAACAAAACATTATAACTATAATTATAACTATAAAGAGAAACAAAATGTACATTCACACCAGACTCACAATTTACATGTCAAAATTTTACATCATATTGTTTCTGTTTAATGATTTGATTACAGAGGAATAAAAGAGTTGTGTGTCTGTTTGTCTTTGCTATCGGTGTCTTGTATCTTTTTGTGATGGTAAAATCACAAAATCCTGACCCAAAGGGTGATTTTTTATTTCTAGAAGCTTTTTAGATTTTGTAAGGATATTTGTCTCAAACAGCTGTCCAAGTGGGTTTGTTTTTTTGCCAATGACTTATTTATGTCTATGAGTTGTTTTTTTTTTAACTTTAAGATTGAAGATCATGCAATTTTTCAGAATTCGGAAATCCGTATACAATAGATATAGGCCTACATGTTCTCAAGTTACATGAAGTGATTTCCTTTTTCCAGTCTATATTTATGTCTATGAATAAATGCTGTCTTCACCTTTAAAAGTTTCAAAGTTAAGTGTCTGCGTCAATCTACATAATGTATCATTGTGCTATCATTTTTTACCTTTTGTAACGAGAGAGTGTTTGAAGAGTTGATCTGGAACAGACGACACACTATATTTGTTTCATACTGCCAATGTATCAAATAGCCCTTCACGTTTTTGTAAGCATTGTCTGCACAGAAAAATAGAAGAAAACAAACGAAGTTTACATTGATCGAAATCGCATCAATTATTTTGAATCCATCATGAAATTAACTTTTAATCGATCTAGAATCTAGACTGATAATAATAAATGTGCATTATATATTGGAATATTGTTTCTGTTTGGCGCAACTTATAGCATGCTCAGAGAGTTGTGGTTCTTTCACTTTAGTGTTTAGAAAGGGCTGTGAGAAGAAAAGGGGGAATTTGGTTTACTTGCTGTTTTTTTTTTTGTTTCTTTTTGTAAAAGTAATTTAAAAAAAAAAAAACGAGCATAAAAGGATGAGAACTGATGTTTTAAGTTAAGGGAAAATAAATTTTTGGTAAAGAAGTATAGGAGAATGCAGGGTCTTTTTATATAATACAAATTAAAGTTTATAATATATAAACATTAATTTAATTTAATTGGCTCTAAACAGCAATGGTATGGTCAATTAGGAGAGAAAGAGTTCTTTTTCCGACACCCAATCTCGGATTAAGCCTACATTTTGGAGTATTATGTCTTTTACAACACAATCTATGTATATATTTCTCAAAATAGTTACCTGATTTTGGTGCATTCCATTCGATTCGAAGACCTGGGCATTTATAAAGTGTGTTGGAAGAGTCATAATAGTCATTCACCAAGCCTACAATATTTAGATTCGAAAGTTGGACTGCAGAGAATGAGCTCCCTTGAAAGTCTGAAGGCAAATCGTCAGTGTTAAGGCTCTTGACAAAGGGCGAACACTCTGTAAAAAAAAACGTCAATGCTTTCTTAAAAGAGAACTGTCTACAAAAATAAAATTGGCTTGTGTATACAGACTAAACAGTGGCGTGGCTAGTGGGGGGGGTCCAAATTAGAAAGTTCCCCGAGCCCCCACATACATTAATTATTAACTATTACGCCAATGACATGTAATCTTACTATTCACAAAAATACTAGACAGTGTCGATTCAGATTCTAGATGATGTTAAGATGCTTTTGTGAGGCGATATAAATTGAGATTTGTCACTTGTGCATTACCTCACCAATAAACAACGATATTATTCATTAAGATAGCCTTAATGATTAGTTTTTTTTATATTTTACTTATAAAATGTACTGTAACTTTAGTAAGGTTAATATTAGACTATGCATCCTTTGTTTGGGACCCTTAACTCAAGAAAACATAAAGAAACTAGAACAAACGCAAAATAGAGCAGTGAGATTGATAACAAAGGAATATTCCAATTTGATTAGAGTATTACAATTAGTTAAATCACTAAACTTAAAGACACTAAAAGAATAATAATTTTTAAAAAAGTAGCTGTAACACATAAAACACTAAACCTTAACTTACAAACAGAAAAACAAAGCCAGGTCAAATACTAACAAAGACATAAAGATAGAGGCACATTTCTGTTTTTCATACACTAGAACAAATTCGTACAAGTGTTCCTTCTTCCCTAGTCCCATTAGATAATGGAAATGGGTTGCCTGAATCAGCCAGGAAAACCAACGACTTAAAAGAATTTTAGTCGTTAAGTAACAAGCATGACTAGATTGACACATGATATGCGTACGACGTCATTATTTTCTATTTTGAAGTAACGTCTGTAATATATAAGATAAGACGAGATGACTGTCTCCTCCTCACTGCACCACCGTCGTCTTCCAATTAAGGGCTTGGATATAACAAATATTGTATTTCCCGTATTGTGACAGATTTATTTCTGTTTATTTATCACAGTCAGAACATGGTAAGGAAATAACACAATTCTACAATAACATTAATGTCAAGTAAAAAAGATAAAAGTAGCCTATGGTAGCCTCCATGGCGCGAAAGGGTTCAATGAACCCGGGCCCACGACCATTAGGGGCCCACAGTCTGTGGAGTAGCAACAAAAGCGCAAAGGGGTTCACCGTTCATCGCACTTGGGCCCATGACTCTTGACTGGTATGAGCCCACGTGAGAACTTACGGATTCACGAATTAAAATTTCGAAACAGATGTTAATTTAATTTTCTCAAAGCTGAACCTGTTTCTTTTTTTTTTTTCTGTATTTATGATGTGTTATAAAAACTCTTTTTTTAAATATCATGAAACTGTGCAGTAAACTTTCTACTGTGTTAAATTAGTTAAAAACTAATTCAACATCTGTGTATCTAATCTGTGAATCCGAATGCATGATGTATATTTTATAAAATAGTGTGAAACACTCATTTAGGACAACAGCGTCCTAGGAAGTCTTCATCACATTGTTTTGTTGTCTTTGTATTGTATACATAAATGTTTCAAATGATCATTAGTAAGTGACATATGTAGGGCCTATCGTTATAGTTAAATAAGTTCTGTTACAATGGATGGCGAAACCAAATTGGGGAGCAGGTTATAAAAAATATCTAGAAGATAGCGAGTTTTCCAAGTTATCATGGAAGTTTGTCTTTCAATGACCAATGTTTAGCGTTTGTTAAAGTTCTTAGAGAAAGTTAACATCATTAGGCCTATATTTTTACAAAATCATGAGTATGGAATTGTGTCTTTCTGAGATGAATGCCTGTGCATTAGCCGTGGTCGGAACGATGTCGCCTACACAGCAGTCCCCCTCCTCCAGACTGCTGGTTGATTTGATTTGATTTTGATTTTAGGCACATCGGCACAGCTGGAGCCATGCATATGCATATGGAACTCTGACCAATGCTTAGTATTTAGTTTATATTTCTTAAAGAAATTTTACACCTGTGTACTAAGACTTTTTATTTAAAATTGATATAAATATTGAAATTTTACAGGAGAACATAGTCTCGCAGATTTAAATCGAGATAATAAACCTGCAATGCATTTCTACCGAGGTCCGCACCATTTTTCTCTTTCATTGTTGAGAGCACTCAAGACATATTAAAATTTGATCAAATTAACATGACTTTTAAAAAACTGTTTTGTGATCTTAATAACGGAATATCCCAAAAAAATAGCAAATAAAGAATTATTTCTAGGTTTTTACTTTTGTGAGAACCAAATGTCTGCAGAATTGGCTGAATAAATGATCCAACTAATGAATAATCCTCATTTATCCTTGAATAAACTGAGAGGCAAAAGGTATGATGGTGATTCTAATGTAATTGGAATGTAGGACCTACAATGGTCTTCGGGTATTGCTTCATCAAAAGAAAACGCACATTTATTATGTTCGCTATGTTAACTACGACTTAAACTTATTAAATAATTTTCGTCAGCTGTGCTTAAGACATTTCAGATTTCTAGGACTTGGTATGTGTTTTTTGCTCAGATTGGCGCGTCTTGAAACCAATAGGGTAAGCATAGTATATAATACACTTGGTCATCAAGGGATAATGCTCTAACAACAATGAGATTAAGAAATTTTGATGTACCAAAGCAGTTTGTGTTTCTCAAAGAATAAAAACGCATGTAAGCAGCAGCAGTTAGAGGAAAATTAGAATTATTCGATAACATTGTTCTGCTTATTGTCCAACAAAAAATTGTAAGCGCAGCCAGCGCTGCGTTATGAATGTTGAAAAATGAGAAGCAAGATCTATATAAAGCAGAAAGTATTAGAATGACTTTTGGTTAACATACTTATACATTCAGATTACTCAGATTAATTGTTCTGTCACACTTAACACTCGTCTTACTTTGGGTTATGAGTACGCTGCTGTATGGCAGTGAATCATGGACCACCTACGCAAAGCAAGAGCGAAGACTGAACTCGTTCCATTTGCGATGTCTTCGTAGGATCTTGAAAATGAAAATCACATGGAAAGAAAAAGTATGCAATACTGAGATCCTTGCACGAACAGGTACTCCCAGCATCTTTATAGCCCTCAGACAACGCCGCCTGCACTGGCTTGGACATGTTCGCCGGATGGAGGACAATCGCATACCGAAAATCATCCTCTACAGACAACTTGCGACTGGCTCAAGAAAAACTGGTCGCCCCCACCTCCGTTACATAGATGTAATAAAACGCGACCTCAAATCAGTGAACATCAATACTGACCAGTGGGAAGACGTAGCTCTAGACCTCACCAGATGGAGAGAGACAGTGACCAAGAAAGCTATGGACAGCGAAAGAGCATGGGCCGCAGCTCTGGAAGAAAAGCGGACAACGCGGAAAATGACCAGCTCCTCTACCACTGTAGCGAAGACCACCTCTCCCCAAAATAGGGCTCCACAGCCACACGAGGTTGTGTGCGAGATGAACCATTGTCGTTCTACGACTGAAGGAGGCCAATGATGACTAAGATATTCTTGAACCTGGGCCCACGGATACCTTGCTACGCCACTGAGTCAAGGTAATGTCGGATATGGAGCTACGATACTAACTAATATCCTGACCATGTGCTTTGGTCTGTCGCAGGAGCGTAGCTAGGAATTTTCCATCGTTTGGGGGCCCGGCGGCTTGACCGTTTTGGGGGCCCCTAGATTTTGCGGAATTAGTAATTTCAAATGTAAAAAATAAAAAAAAATTTAAATTCTCCCCCCTCCTCCCCCCACCCTAGCTACGCCTCTGGTCTGTCGTGACAGTGACATCGAGTTGGACGTGACGTCATAATATCCCCCAGACGTTCCATGTTTTGTTTCTAGCACTGAAACTGTTCCTAGTCTACTAGCTCACAATTCTGGTCTTTGTGTGAGACGTTTCAATTTCACATAGAAGTATGCGGACGTCATAAGTGGATGACCCTGTACGATAACCAACGCGTGAAATGGTTTTCACCAGAATGTTATCGCAGTGTTGACAATCATGTCAGTTAGAGGCTTTTCTTTTATGCCACCGTAATACGCTCATACCCGGATGAAAATAATACAATGGAATGCTTGGAAAAACTCCTACACGTACTGTAGGGAATTCAATCACGGGGAAAAACAAAACAACGACTGGATCATTGAGCGCGATATTAAGCATTCGTTAACTTACCGTTAAGTCAGCAGAAGAGCTGAATTAAGCTAGAAATATATACTACATATTATGCTTATTTAATTTGAAAATTCAAGAAGGTTCTAACTGTCATAGGTGACATTATTAGGCCTACTGTATCGCGCAGAGATTACGTAGAAATTTAACATATCATAGTACAAGTCTTCACCTAGTTCAGGGGAGATAAATTATTAATAGATCTAGTTCCAACAAAAGTGGGATAACTCGGTACAATCTAAGCCAGCGGTTATCAACCTTTTATGCTCGGCGACCCCCTTTTACAATCCCCCATTCTGCGGCTACTCCCCCCCCCCCCACACACACACAAATGCAGCAATAGAAGAAAAGATGATAGCAATCAATTTTTGATGGTCTTAGGCGACCCCTGACAAATCGTCGAGCACTCCTGATCTAAGCCAATAAATTTAACATATCAGTGTTTATGCTGTTGACTACATGTTTCAAGAGGCTCACATAAATATGTATAGTTATAGACTGGAAAAAGGTAGTAACTTTATGTAACTTGAAAACACGTATATTTATTGTATTCGGATTTCCGAATTATGAAAAAATAAAAAATTGCATGATCTTCAGTTTTAGAGATTAAACAAAACTCATAGACATTAATAAAGTACTCACAATTGCAATTCACAAATTTTCGTTTCATAAAATAGTCTTTTTGGCCAGTCTATATTTATCTATGTCTATGAAGGCTCACTAAAGAGTTACGTCCTTACTTTTATAACTCTTCTTCGTTTGAAGTAACAAAAATTGTCAAGGCCTTTCTAAACAAATATTTATAGTAGGCCCCTATTTTATTCTAACAGATGTTCCTGGTCCTGAACACAGTAGGCCTACAATAGAATTAACAAAAAGTTATTCAAAACTTTCATTGTTATTGTAAGACAACATAAAGGCTTTCTTAGACTTCTTATTGTAAACTATATTCTAAAGAAAGATCAGAGGATTTTAAACACTAAAGAAAACTCTTTGAAAGACGATTATTTTTACAAACATATTTCAAATACCATATGCTAGATCAAATTCATACAAGTGCTCGTTTTTCCGTAGTGTCATTAGAGCATGGATCGGATATCCTGAATCAGTCAGGAAAATCAGTGACAGAATTGAAGTCTCTAATCAACATGCATTGTTAGATTTAAACGTGGATACCGGGGAGGGGGGGGGCTGGACCGTTTAAGGGATCCCTGCATTTTGACATTCGACATGATATAATGGCCCAATGTTAAAATAAATTTCATACACTCATTTGGGACCCCCCTCAAGTAAGGCCCGGAGGGATTTTCAAAGTTCGACCTTACCTGCACCCCCCCCCCCCAGCTATGCCACTGGTGGATACGTGTATGACGTAATAACCTTCTCTTGTTAGAAACGTCAATAATTTGTAACATCTCCAGTTTGATTGCAAAGTGAGAACAAGAACGTTATTGTCTCTTCAAGACCTTAGCAAGTAAGTTCTAAATAGAGAAAAAAATACTTATTTTTCGTTTTTTTTTTTTGTATCACAGACAAAGAGATTATAGACCAGGGTTATCACGGCGATTGGACCCCACGATGACCGGCCAACTGTAAAAAATCGCAAACCAAAACTCTATGACCATATTACAAGGTTTTCAGGGCTCGCAAAGACCTTCCTCCACAGAACACTACCAGGAAAAGACGAAGAGGCAGACAGAGAAAGCGACGGGAAGACAACATAAAAGAATGGACGGGC
Organism: Biomphalaria straminea; assembly: GCA_021533235.1. Classification (NCBI taxonomy): domain Eukaryota; kingdom Metazoa; phylum Mollusca; class Gastropoda; family Planorbidae; genus Biomphalaria; species Biomphalaria straminea. The sequence continues at coordinate 8,759 of JADKLZ010034258.1, forward strand.
CTGCCATGGAAAGAGGTTGTAAGCCAAAAGATGGAGAGGAACGGAGAAAGATGGTTGATAAGTCTTTAGTGGTCTCCAATATACTAAGGGATAAGTGAAGGTAAAACTACTGTATGCCTGTTTAAGTTTATTCCATTTCCCAAATGTTTGACTGCGGTTGTTGTTACAATGTACACGGTCTAAAATTCTATTAAACTTATTATTACTAATTATTAAAGACAACCTTCACCCATTAAACCACTGTTACATAAGATCTGAACGAAGTGGTCGTCTCCTTTCCATCAAGACTAAAACTGAAAGATTTAAAAACTCCTTTGTCCCACTCTCGATCAGATTGTTACGAGATCAGCTGTCATCGAGAAGTACATAGAAGTCAAATTCATAAAGCGCTGGTTGTGAATGTGCATGTGTGTTTGTATGTGAATGTTGTTCGAATTTTTCATTAACATTGTTTTTGTATAGTAGTTACGCTGACGTTGTCAAGTTGTAATAAAACTGAATTTCCATTAGATTGGATCAATAAAACTATCTTATCTTATCTTATCTTAATTAATAAAAATGAACTAATGACCATTCTCTAGTATTTTCAATTTTTTTCATTGTTGTCTCCACTTAATTGTGTCCACTGAGAAATTTCCCAGTAATGTGACAAGTCTGAAGAAAAAGACGTTCATGAATCTCTAAAAATAGTCCTTAAAAAAGTGGATTGAATCAGAAAATTTGCTTCGAATCCCCTTGACTACATAGAGAGCTCAATCACTCGTGAATTATTGTTTCTCCAAAAAGTAAATAAAATATTTGTAATTACCTTTGGTGACAAATTCAGCTAAGCAAAGCTCACTGCTTGCAACCTGAAAGTAAAAGTAAAACATGTCAACTCATCACATCACTTATCATAGAACTTATCACATAACTTTTTATCACAGAACTTATCCCATTATCACTGAACGTATCACATAACGTATCACAGAACATTTCACATAACTTTTATACCAGAACTTATCACAGAACTTTTGACATTAACCCAAAACTTTTCAAAGATTTTTTTATCTCAGAACATAACAAAGAACGTATAACATTATCACAAAACTTTGCACAGAACTTTTATTTCAGAACTCATCACAGAACATATCGCAGAACCTTTATCTCAGAACTTAACACAGAACTTATGTCATTGTCACAGAGAACTGCTGATCAAGTTTCTTTCAATAATTCCTAGTGATGTCTCGAAAAGAAATACAAGCCGATATAAAGGAATAAAAGCGCCAGTAGATCTGTGGATGTGTTGGGATCTAAATGCTAGAGGATGTAAAAATCCACGTTTCAGATATATAGTCAGACTATTAATGCGAATACCATAAAATGTGTTTAAAAAGTTTTATTAAATGGTTCATCAGAAGTTCAATAGCAAAGATTACGAATAAAAATTGATGTAAAATACATATTTTGAATGTAAGTTTCGTTCCAGTTTTGAAACGTAAGGGGAGAGCACTGCAGGGCTCTAATAGCTGCAAAGATTTAATCTTTTTAATCCCCCCTTTATGTGAGATCGAGATCGTCTATTAAAAATTCTTATTACTGAGATCAGATCTTAGGCTTTGTTTTTTTTTTATGGAAATAATTGCGAAGCTTGTGACGGATGTTATTGTCGGAGAACTTTAGGTTTTAAATCAACTGTGTAATTTAATTTGTTTACAGTTTATTTTTTATTTTTCTATTTTTTCCGAAAGAGGGTGGAGGGGGCACCGAATTCACTTCGCTTAGGGCCTCCAATTATCTTATTATCTGATACATTCAGCGACTGCAAAGCCATTCTCGCAATAGTTTGACTAGATACAAAAGTGGAAAAACCCGCCACTGATAACACGCAAAACAACGATATACCCCTCGTTCTAGTTTGTCCAAGATGTCTGAAACATTTGATAACCTTTACTTACAGGTTTTCTTTTGTTGTTTAATTTTAATATGTAACCTATACACATGCACGCCTAGTGAGACGTGTTGATGATTGGCAAGAACCGCTTGGCTACTTATCAAGGGGGTCGTGTTCGAATCCCTACTATATCTAGGTTGTGTTTGCTGAGAGCCTTGAGGTGAGACCAATCGTCATAGAAAGCCTGACTTGTGACGTGGTCTACAGGTTGCGACGTCACTGGTCAGTGTTAAGACGTTTTAATATGAATAGTTTCACTTTAAGGCATCATGGAAACCTTCTCCCAGTTATTCCCTTCCCCACGGGTCCAGAAAAGAGCTTGGACAAT
>JADKLZ010034269.1:0-12687 GCA_021533235.1 Biomphalaria straminea
ATAGATAGATAGATAGATAGATAGATAGATAGATAGATAGATAGATAATTAAAATTATATAATTAAAAAAATATAAAGATGTTTAATGTGACTAATCTCGATTAATGTCAAGTCCCAAGCCTGAAATTTGTACTTTTAACAATTACTACTTAAAAACATTTATTTTGTGTATAACAAGTTTTTCCTAGATAAAGAATCTGGGCGAAAAAACAAATTCCAAACAATGAATCACGCGTGTTTTTTTTTTTTCTTTCAGCTACTTCAAAAGCAATGTAATAATATTATTTTTCCAAAGGTTAGAGAAAAGTGTTTGAAAAAAGTCTTCAAACTTGGAAGAATGAACATAGAAATTTTCACAGTCTGAAAGAAAATTCAACAAAACGATTCGGGAAGTTTGGAAATTCCACAAAGAAATTTCAGAATTTGAAAGATTTAATTAAGCAATTTCAAAATTGGACAAAACCACACAGTCTTAGAGTTTTCATGAGTGGATAAAAACGAAAGTCAAACATTTTAAAGACATGATGAATTCCGCTTCCAACATCTCAGACGAAGAGTTCCTGGATGAGCTACATCAGGAGGTTTGGCTTAGAAACTTGCCAGCGTTTGTTTACATAATCGTCATAGCAACCATGGGGATGCTGGGTAATACGTTGACCTTATTTGTGTATGCAAGCAAAAAGAAGAAGTCTGCCACGACTGTCTTCATAGAAGCCCTAGCCATCGTGGATCTTATCAGTGATGTCGTATTTATACCAGGTAGGCTTATGCTATATATTTAAGTATATTAATAAATCATATGCTTATTGAAAGAGCATCCGATATTTGAACACAGACCATCTAGCACACCGGTTCTCAAAACTTTAAGCTCGGCGACACTTTTTACAATGGCCCCCCCCCCCCCCCCCATACATACATCAATAGAAAAATATACAAAAACATTCCTCATTTTGATGGTCTTAGGCGACACCTGGCAAATCGCCAATCAACCCCCAAGGGGGTTCGCGATGCAAAGGTTGAGAACCCATGATCTTGCACTTTTAAGATAGAGGATATAGTGCAGTGTTTCCCAAAGTGTGGGTAGGCGTACCAACAGGGGTACGGAGAGACTTTGGAGGGGGTAGGCGTTGCACCCCATTAACTATGTTGATTTTTGTAATACTGTTGTAACCCTGCCTTGCACCAGTGCTTGTGGTGCGCCCGAGCGCACTAGTGAACAAAGACAGGAAAGACTATCAAGAGAGATTCGGCTGCAGTGTTATTGTCTAGACTCGAGAACGTCCTTTATGCTATGAACTGTGTTGAAGACCTGGTGCGGCACTGGGAATGTGTCGGTGGTCTGCAGTGGTAGTTTAGTGGCAAGTAGGACATTCTGGGACTTGATAGCTGGAGTCCATGCCTGTTTGTTTTGTAGTGTAAATAAACGCCTAGTTAATTGTTATATACTGTCATTCGTTGAGTTGCCTACTTCAGAAGTTATTACAATACCCAGTTATCATGTTCTGTTAATAAATTAACGTCTGGTGGATTGGGGGCGAGGGGGGAGAGGGGTACTAAGCATTACAAAAAAAAAACATAAGAGGGGTACACACAGTTCAAAAAGTTTGGGAAACACTCATATAGAGGATATAGAATAGATGGATACAGTACCTTTAAAAGCGAGATAGCTGAGTAGTAAACTGCTTTGCTTTCTAACAGAGTTGACGAGTCGGAACCCAGGTGAAGACTGGCATTGTGGACTTCCATAGTCTACCCATTTCGTATGTTTAATGTATTGCTATGACTCTGTAATACGCACCACCATCCAGGCTAGTGCACTTCTAGTAAACGGACTAGAACAGGAAGTTGACATGGAGACTAACGATTTTTGATAAAGTTGAGAGCCAAGGTGGAGAAACAGTGCTAAATTGAGATCTTGTTTTGTGTTACTGTGATGTCATGCAAATAAACATCGTTGTCCTCGTTGAGTTGCCTTCCCTTAAAGTTATTACAGTCTGTAAGTGTTAGAAAGTAAAAGTGGCTATTAATCGTTATTCACGACAGCCTTGTAAGCCTTGTAAAGTGTAAAAAGAGAGACTCTCTATTCTTTATTCCATCAGATTTATTTTGAAATTTTTATTACATTAAGTTCAGATCAGCCTATTGGGTGAGATTAACACCATCGCAAGAGTCGCCCCATTAGTTCTCTCGCATCGCTTTAAATTGAAACATCATTATTCTGATCAATTTTATTTAAAGCTTATACCAGATCTGTCCTTTGTCCGTCTGGGTTTATTCTTTTACACGTCTTCTCTGCTATTTCACATTCTTGGATCAAGTTAAAATTTTGCCCAATAATTCATTGTCAAAGAAAACACATAAATCAATTAAAAAAAAAACAAACAATTAGTTCAAGTTATTAATTAGTTATAATTAATTAATTTTATTTTCTATAGAAAGAAGGGGGACAAGCTGCAATATTGAGATTTATAGCTGCAATTTAACGGTTTTCTCCCTTTTCTCAATTTAAGCTTTGTTTTTATACAAATTAAATTGTATATTTTGCTTCTTATGAATTTAAAAAATCGAAGAGGTGCGTTGTAAGTATGTGTGTGAATGTGTGTGAATGTGAATGCGTGATAGTCTGTGTGTGTGTCGTATGTGTCCTCATGATTATTCCATCTATTCCTGCAGTAATCCTGTGTGTGCTCTGGCATGGTTTCAAAGTGCACAATGTTTACCTGTGTAAGTTTTACTACTTCCTTAACTACAGCACGGCCACGACCTCAGTGGTACTCCTAGTGGCCATCTCGTACGTCAGGTCAGTTCAATTCAGTTGTAAGTATTGTTGTATTTATAGGTAGACAGCTTAACGCAGCTTAAGTTTATTCAGTAGTACAAACAACAAAGCATCTTTCAGCTTCAACTTCCCCTGAGTCGTACTACTAATTAGACCAGTCCTTTGCTACTTAAACCGAATGTGGACCAACGACAGTTTTCTCCGCTTCGCTCCAGGTCCCTACTACAACCTTCAGGCAGTACAAAAATTGGCTTCTTAGTTGTCAACAATTCAGACTCTTTGTAATCACTGATACACTGTTATAATCTCTATCCCAGTGTCTTCCTGTTTATGTTAAAATTGTCCGCTGGTGCGCACGAAAAAGCACCGGTGCAAGGCTGGGTTACAACAGTTTGTGTGTGAATATGTCCACTAACATTTTACCAGACGCACAGACATAAAGACAGACATAGTTGAGTAGATCAATTAGCGATAATTAGCCTTTTTATGTTTGTTTTATTATTGAAAAGGGAGTTAGACCTTACAGTATTTAGAGATACGACAGTACGTTTGCAATTCTTCCCCTCAGATAAGTTGTTTTTTTTTAATATTTTTTTTTCCTACAGGTTCAAGAAAGTCTGCCACTCCTTTGGTCACCATATAAATACAAGAGAATCGAAGCTTTTGTGTGTCGCCATAGTGTTCGCCTCTCTTTTTCTATGCACCCCGCACGTCATCATCCAGGGTCGCCAAACTATGAGCACAGCTCGAAGCGCCGTGAAAGGCTACATGTGCCGCGTGGATGAGAAATACGTGGACACTCACTGGCCATTGGTTCTCAACGCCGTGTTCACGTCCATATTTCTGGTGTGCTCCTCCTGCTTAACGTACATGTATTCCCGAATCGGGATAGTCGCCTGGAGACACGGGTCGCTGTACGGAGCCAGGATCGGCCTCCCTGACACCAAAACAAATGATGATGACGCTGCCCTCGAGCTACGCCCAATTCCGAATAAAACTGAACTGACCGGAAGTGTCACGTTTTATCTCCACGTCACACCCGAAGACAGCGGTATCGATACCAAAACGTTGGAACAAGACAATGCGATACGCCTGGACAAATCCGATTCTAATTATAACGTCTACACTGTTAATAGAAAAAAAGGAAAGTTCAGAATAGCCGATTCTGTCGGTTCCCAACAAAGACATAACGGCAGGACCACGCGGATGTTACTTGTCCTTACATCGATATATATTCTGACCAACCTGACCAGCCTGGTGCTCCTTCTTTTGAGAACCATTCAACCAAATGAGGTTTCAAATTTAGGAACTACAGGGGTGTCTGTTTATAATGTATTTGTGGCATCATATCTAATTAACACAGCGGTGAATCCCATTATATATAGCGTCTGGAATAGGACTTTTAGACAACAGTGTAGACAATTATTAGGATTAAATAAGTGCAGATTTAGATAGGTCGAGAAGGTCTATACCTAACACAAACGTCATTTCAACTGCAACATATTGTTGTAACTTTGCTCCCGCGCCACACTGATAGTGCGCACCTGAGCACTACTAAACACTATAAAAAAGTAAAGTTCTCCTTTCAGACCTTGTGGTCTATTGAGCAGAGAATGTACTTCTGATTCTGTGGATTTCGGTTTACAAGGATGTCCTGTGACTACCAACTCGACCAACCGCCTTTACTTTTCCCCAATTAATGTCAGGTATCCATTAGAGGAGATGGGTGGACTCAGAAGCGCCCAAGGATCCCGAAAACAAATCCCAGTCTTCACCAGGATTCGAACCAGGGACCACCGGTTCAATAGCCAAGCGCTTTACCGTCAGCCACCGCTTCTCCAAACACTATTAACACAGGACATATTTAGACAGGAAGAAGGACTGTTTGTGAATCCAGCTAAAGTCTGAACGGTCTGGTGCTGAGTGCTGTCCAGTGGGATACTAAGGAACTGTTTGGGGAACGAGACCTGGAATGACACTGGAAAGTGTGTCAGTCGTCTGTTCTCCTGTTCTGATATGAATTAAGACTTAAGCCATTACACAGTGTGACTGCGGTGGAATTTATTGATGTCATTGATGCTTTTAATAAATTAATCCTTTGTTATTGCTTATCTTTTCGTTGAGTGCCTACCATAAAGTAACAACATGCATGCGAGACATGGAAGTCATCTGTCAAAATTAAGAAATAACATTTGGCCGAAAAAAAATGTCTAGACGAACAGATCGGGTCTCAAACAAGGAAATCCTATACCGAACGTCGACACTTAGTGAGGTTGTGACAGAGAGTGGCATGAGGTTTGCGGGACATGTTCGACGACAAAATGAATTACGCATACCAAGAGTTGCGATGACACGGAGGGCAATACGCGATAAGCGCAAACAGGGACGTCCTCGTATTACTTGGCGTCATACCTTCATGATGGACCTCAGAAAAGTGGACACCAGGTGGGAGGAGGCTTCAGACATTGCCAATGACATCTTTATTAAGACAGATTGCAGACAATGCGCCGAACGGCGTGGTAAGACTGAAGTCTAGACTTAGTAGACTAGGTCGTAGTTATATGATATAATTAATAAAAATACAATATCTCTAAGGGAAAAGCTTATATAGATTTTAGAATTTGAATTTATAAAATACTAAAAGCAAATAAAAATTGTATATAATACATCGAATCTTCATCAGTCTTGTTTCCTATTAACACTAAAGATAACTAAAAAGTCTATTTTACCTTCAAAAGATAGGCGCACATGAGACATGGAAAGGTTGGGATTGTTGCTGCATTGCTCACATTGATTCTCATCCTTTTTTTTTTTTTTTTTTTTGCTTTCTAGCGGCCCCTGATTCTTTCTGAAAATATTGAAACCAGCCTTTTTATCTGCCTTTGTGGACCGTTTCGGGGGCCGAAATTGAGTTTGTGTTCCCGGTAAATCTCCGAGGCATCTAGTAAAAGAGAAACAGAAAAAATAAAAGAAAGGAAGACAGAAAAAAAAAACTTGAAAGAAAGAGCTCAAGTAATAGAACGATTGTAGCAAGAAAATGAAAGACCGAGCCACGAGAAAACAAAAAGAGAAAAAAAAGAAAGTAAGACAAAGAAAGAAGCAAAAAGAAAGATTTAGAAAAAAAAAAGAAAAAAGAAAATCAAAATTGTTGTAAGCCGTTCTTCTTGGTTAATACATAAAAAAAATGTCTCAAGGACATGAGCTTGCGATTTGGAGCGCTACAGCTAAAACCCGCTCAAATGTTGCCTCTCCTCCCCGGGAAACTTACACTAACTAGCCCCCATATAGTCCACCTCCCCCTAGGGGGAACCTAGTTCTAAATTACCCACCCCCGGGGCCTAGCACCTACTGGGAAATGCGTCTATGGTGTTTCTGGTGTGCTTGGTTATGTGGTAAGTCTTTGGTGTTTGACTTAGTGTTATGCATGACAAGGACTGTAGCGATGCCCTGGTTACGGTTAGGGTGAAGTAATTATTGGCCTAGTGTGGGAAAAAATTGACCGAAACTGTTTTGTGTTGCATGGTCCGATGAATGTTGCGTGTGTGCGACTTTCTACTTTTTCTTTCTTTTTTTTTCTCTTTTTAAATAACTTTAAAGTATATTTTTTCTTTCTTTTCATATTTATTTTTTTTTCTTTAATTTTTTTTTATATTAGGAGAAAAAGATGTTTTCCTTTTAAACTTATTTTTTTTTCTTTCTTTTCATATTCATTAGGTTTCTTTTTAAAAAAATTTTTGGTCAATTTTGTACACTAGAAGAGAAAAAAAAAATTCTAGAAAAATAATTCTTTTATTTATTTTTTTCTTTGTTTATTTTTTTGATGATGCCTGCACCGTATGTTTTTTTTGAAACCCCGCCTCTCCCATGATTATGTGGAGCCCAACGAAGTTAGAAGTGATTGTGCCGTACCTCCGAGAGAGCATTTTATTGTCTTTGGAATAATATGTAACACTTAGATGAGAAAATACGACTATGTCGAGAGAGTGAATACTCGATAGCTCCACACTGCACCATTTCATAATCTAGTAATCTCGAAAGAAAATTTTGATCTATAGCTTTCCCATAGACATAAATAAATATAGACTGGTCGATAAGAGAATTTTATGAAACCAAAATTTGTGAATTGCGTTTGTGTGTACTTTAATTATGTCTATGAGTTTTTGTTTAATCACTAAGCCTGAAGCTCATGCAATTTTTAAATCCTTCATAATTCGGAAATCCGAATACAATTGATATGCATGTTTTCAATTTACATAAAGTTGTTTCCTTTTTTCCAGTCTATATTTATTTAAGTCTATGATGTTTGTATTTTGTTATTGTTGTGAATCTACATTTCTTGCGATTGATAAAACAACTCTCTTTGTAACCTTATTTTGGTTTTCAGTTTATCAATTAGCTTTATTTATATTTCTACATAAATCTAATTAATTTAATACATCAAGATCTAAATATATTGATCCAGAATACTAGATCGAGATTTTGATTGATTGATTGATTGACGAAGATGAAATAGCACTGTCAAATAATTCTATCTAGATCTATACCGACGGGGGGCCCCCCACCTCAAGTATGGTCGACATCGCTCAGACCTCAGCTAATGTCCAGGCATTAATCTCATTCTTATATGATCCATAGTCGCTTCGCGACTAAAGGTAGCCATCTGATATACATAAAAACACTATATTGCAATAATTTTTTTAAATAATTTCAAATTATTAGTTAACTTAGATTTAGATCTGAGTTATATTTCGAATGTGACTGCTCGTTAAAAAAGTAATACTTTTTCTAGATTTAAAACGGCAGCGAATGTTGAGATCTTTATAAGCCAGAACTAAATCTCAGTTAACAATTTGAAAGTATTTTGTATTTTCATGCGTAAAATTAAAGAAAACTATCTATGCAAAGTGTAGTTCTTAAAGTCAGATTTAGATCCTTTTGGACCTTTTTCATGTAAACATCGCTATATAACCTACATCCAAAAATAATAATATCATGAAGTAGGGAAATATGTATAGCTCCTCCTTCGTTTTCGATGATGAGCACATTTCTCATTTCCTATGGACTCGAAGATGGCTGTAAAGTCCAATCCTCGCTTTAAAATGCCGGCCTCATATGTTACATGGGCCTGCTTCATCTCTCTGCTTTCTGTTGGTTCGGCAGTAGGGAGATGTATGTGTCGAGGGACTTATGTTTTGGGACTACTTAATATCAATGAGAAATTACTATATCATAGTATTGCTACAAGATTTACAGAAAGCAACTCAACGGCAAGGGAACAATGACAATACAAACTTAATAAAATATATCACAAAGCAAGGCCGATATCAACAAACATCTATCACTGCATTTCCTCTTCATTTAGTCCATTTTACCCATTTTACTGCCTTGGTGCGCAGCCATAGAGTCACTACAGAATATAGTTATTACAATATTGTTGTAACACTGTCTTGCACCAGTGATTGTGGTGCGCTCGGGCGCACTATTAAACGTAAACAGGAAGACACTAGGATAGAGAAAAGAACAGTGTATCAGTGATTGTAAAGAGTCTGAATTGTTGACAACTAAGAAGCCAACTTAAGTGCTGCCTGAAGGCTGTAGAAGGGACCTGGAGCGAGGGAAGGCTGTCGTTGGTCCGTATTCAAGTTGCTGGTGAAATGACTGGTAGAATTAGTAGCAAGACTCTGAGGAAACTGAAGAATGTTTTGCGTTTGTCCTTGTGAATTAACACACGAGTTTATTTCCTGTTGAACTTCGTTGAGTTGCCTACCTTATAGTTACAACAATGTTGTTGTTTTTTTAAATTAAGACTATTATTTTATAAAAATGTTACATTGTTAGTTTAGCGCGTTTTTAATGTTTAAATATATCACAGAAACATTATAAGTTAAGAAATATGAATCGTGAAAATCGTGAATCGTGAAAAAAAAAGGCTAAAAAAAAAAAAGGGTACTTTATTTAGAAATTGATCAAATCCACTTAGAATGCAAAAGATAAATGTACAAAAACAGAGTTCAAAGTATTTTAATAACAAATTATTTTTTTAAAAAGTCCTGTATAAGACACTTTGAATATTAAGTATTAAAAAGTATTGTAATAACTTCTAAAGTAGGCAACTCAACGAAAGGCAGTATATAACAATTAACTAGGGGTTTATTTACACTACAAAACTAACAGGCATGGACTCCAGCTATCAAGTCCCAGAATGTCCTACTTGCCACTAAACTACCACTGCAGACCACCGACACATTCCCAGTGCCGCCCCTGGTCCTCCACACAGTTCATAGCACAAAAGGACGTTCTAGTGCGCTCACTGGTGCAATGGCAGGGTTACAACAGTATTTTAAAACCAATGTCATTTAAATCTAAGATTTTCTTTCTAAAACTTATTATGAAAACAAATTCTATTAGAAAAACGAATTCTCGTCATGGACCCTTTTTTTAAGACTAATAGGCCTACATATAAAAATCACCCCATGTCTCAAAGACATGAAGTTACATTAAAAGAACGCTACTTCTAAAACCCTTTGAAATGTTGCCTCTCCTCCCTGGGAAACTTACACTAACTAGCCCCATATAGTCCACCTCCCTCTAGGGGGAACCTAGTTCTATGTCTTACCCACCCCCCGGGACCTAGCACCTAGTGTGGAATGCGTCTATGGTGTTTCTGGTGTGCTTGGTTATCTGGTATGTCTTGGTGTTTGACTTAGTGTTTTGCTTGACGAGGACTGTTTCGGCTAATGATTACGGTTAGGGTCCAGTCATTAGTGACCTAGTGTGGGAGAAATTTAACCGGGACTGTTTTGTGGTCGCATGGTCCTATGGATGTTGCCTGTATGCACTTCTTTTTTCTCTTACATTTTTTTTCTTTTTATAGATTTTTTATTTTTAAATTGATATTTTAATTTGTTTTCATTTTTTTAATTTACTTTATTTTTTTTTCTTTTCTATTTATAAAAAAAATCCCTTTTAAATTAAAAAATTCTTATTGTATAAAAGGCAAAACAAAATATTTTTTTTTATACTTTTTTTTTTAAATAGGAAACCTAACAATTTCCGTCAATCGAATCTGGTATTATCATCACAGGAATCCTTGGGCATTAGGCCTCTTTTCTTTGCCTCTTTTTTGGGCTTTATATTATGCCTCTTTTATGTGCAATGTTGCCTCTTTTTTTCATTTTGGTATATTGTAAATTGAGATGAATGCTCTCGTATGGTTTTCTGACCCCGCCTCTCCCTTGATCGAAGAAGCAGACGTACTAAGTTGAAAGAAGGTCACGTGAACCTCCTAGAGAGCGGTAGGATTTTTTTTTTGTTTTAATTTTCTTTTTCCGTCTTTTTTTATTTTTTTTTCAGTTTATCCGCCATTCTTTTTCTTTCTATTTCAATTATTTTATTATTTATCGTTCTTTCACCTTTTCAATGTTTCCTTCTATTGATCTCTCTCTCTCTCTCTCTCTCTCTCTCTCTTCTCTCTCTCTCTCTCTTCTCTCTCTCTCTCTCTCTCTCTCTCTCTCTTACTTGAAAACATTTATATCTATTGCACTTGGATTTCCGAATTCTTAAAAATTGAAAAATTGCGATAGACACAAATAAATAGAGACTGGCCAATAAGACTATTTTATGAAATGAAAATGTGTGAATTGCGTTTGTGTGTACTTTATGTCTATGAGTTTTGTTTAATCTCTAAGCCTGAAGATCATGCATTTTTTTAATTTTTTATAATTCGGAAATCCGAATACAATAGATATACATGTTTTCAAGTTACATGAAGTTACTTCCTCTTTCCAGTCTATATTTATTTATGTCTATGAAAATTGCATGATCTCCAGTCTTAGCGATTAAACAAAACTCATAGACATAAATAAAGTACACACCATAGACATAAATCTAGATTTAAATCTTTGGTAGTATATCTTTTTTAAATACAAGAATGTTAAAGAGGTTTAATAAACATTGATGCACCAAATCCATTCCATATGACGATAATGGAAAAAATCTACTACGTTACAAGGCCTGTCTTAGACATGCCCTCTGTTTCTTTGGTACAATGCACCATTGTCACCTGGAATAAAGTAAGCACTCTTGTTTACTTGGGACTGGATTCTTCCACGTCTCCGTGTAGGGTCATTTGGGGATTGGAATGATTTCTTCATTATGATATAATTGGTAAAAATATAAAGAAAAACAGACAGACACAATAAGAGAGAATAAAAACTTGAAACAAATATTAAAGTAATAGAATGAATGGAAAGAAAGATAGAAAAAGATAAGAAGATCATGTTCGAATCCTGGTGAAGACTCTAATTTTGAATTTCGGGATTTTTGGGGCGCCCATGGGTCCACCAAGCTCTAATGGGTACCTGACTTTAGTTGGGGAAAGTAAAGGCGGTTGTTCGTTGTGCTGGCCACATGACACCCTGCTCGTTAACTGTTGGCCAAAGAAACAGATGACCTTAACATCATCTGCCCCATAGATCGCAAGGTCTGAAGGGGTCACTTTACACTTTACAAGTAGGAAAAACGGAAACAAAAATAGAGAAATGGAGAGAAAGGAAGACAAAAAAAAAGATTAGCAAAAACTGAAAAGAAAAATAAAAAGCTTGGTTACAAAGACAGTTTGTGGGGAAACAAACTAACAAACAGACCCCGACATGGTCCACCAAGCAGGTAAATAACATCAGAATGAAATTCTATCAAAGGGAAATGACAGAAAATGGAGAAAGAAGACTGACAGATCTTGTGTGGTGCCCCAACGATCTAGCAGACTAAGGATAAGTGAATGTATGGGAGAAGTCATCGGTGCTTGTAATGTAACTGATGTCTTCTAATACTTATGTAATTGATTACTAATTGTATTTAATTTTGTTGCACTTTATCTCTTTGAAAAAAAGTAAACATTTTTGGTAAATGTTGCAGACACAAATTTTTAAGCATTGCATAATAAAAAAATTGGCGTCAAAAAACCTAATTCCGTTTTCATAAATGTGTTACAGATTCGTGGTTTTTAAATCTCCTCTAGTTTGTTAACAGTGAATAGTTGAAAAAGTGGTGAGTTTTTTTTTAATGAAAAAAAAATGCATAGATGATTTTACAAATGAAAATTCGCTTTCAGAAAATAACAAAGTTACCGATGCATCGAAACTTTAAAAGGTCTAAAATATTAAGACATTTTCACTATCTTTTCTAGTTTACAAAATCTAAACGGGACGGACGAACTGACAGACACAAAATTAATAGCGTCTATTCCCCTTTCGAGGGCCTAAGTAGAAAGAGAAAATGATGTCAGATTATGTCTCAGTGGTTCAAGAGTAGTTACATAACAAAGGAGTGGGGGAGCGACAATTCCTGACGTCTTATACCTACAAAAATTAAACCATGTCTCAAAGACATGGAGCTTCGTAATAAGTAACGCTTCTTCTAACAACCCTTTTAAATGTTGCCTCTCCTCCCTGGGAAACTTACACTAGCTAGTCCCGTATTGCCCACCTCCCTCTAGGGGGAACCTAGTTCTATGTCTTACCCATCCCCCGGGACCTAGCACCTACTGGGGAATGCGTCTATGGTGTTTCTGGTGTGATTGGTTATCTGGTTAGTCTTGGTGTTTGACTTAGTGTTATGCATGACAAGGACTGTGACGGTTATGGTTACGGTTAGGGTCCAGTAAATAGTGGCCTAGTGTGGGAAAAATTTAACCGGGACTGTTCTGTGAGCGCTTGGTCCTATGGATGTTGCCTGTATGCACTTCTTTTTTCTTTGATTTTTTTTTTCCTTTTTAGTTTAATGGTGAGAGCCAAGAAGATTGAGAATTAAGTACAAAACTTCATGCGGATCCGTACGTAAAGCTAAGAGCTCTCTAATCAGCTAGGAATTTTCCATCCTTTGGGACCCGGGGGGCTTGACCTGTTTAG
>JADKLZ010034270.1:0-12686 GCA_021533235.1 Biomphalaria straminea
ATAGATAGATAGATAGATAGATAGATAGATAGATAGATAGATAGATAATTAAAATTATATAATTAAAAAAATATAAAGATGTTTAATGTGACTAATCTCGATTAATGTCAAGTCCCAAGCCTGAAATTTGTACTTTTAACAATTACTACTTAAAAACATTTATTTTGTGTATAACAAGTTTTTCCTAGATAAAGAATCTGGGCGAAAAAACAAATTCCAAACAATGAATCACGCGTGTTTTTTTTTTCTTTCAGCTACTTCAAAAGCAATGTAATAATATTATTTTTCCAAAGGTTAGAGAAAAGTGTTTGAAAAAAGTCTTCAAACTTGGAAGAATGAACATAGAAATTTTCACAGTCTGAAAGAAAATTCAACAAAACGATTCGGGAAGTTTGGAAATTCCACAAAGAAATTTCAGAATTTGAAAGATTTAATTAAGCAATTTCAAAATTGGACAAAACCACACAGTCTTAGAGTTTTCATGAGTGGATAAAAACGAAAGTCAAACATTTTAAAGACATGATGAATTCCGCTTCCAACATCTCAGACGAAGAGTTCCTGGATGAGCTACATCAGGAGGTTTGGCTTAGAAACTTGCCAGCGTTTGTTTACATAATCGTCATAGCAACCATGGGGATGCTGGGTAATACGTTGACCTTATTTGTGTATGCAAGCAAAAAGAAGAAGTCTGCCACGACTGTCTTCATAGAAGCCCTAGCCATCGTGGATCTTATCAGTGATGTCGTATTTATACTAGGTAGGCTTATGCTATATATTTAAGTATATTAATAAATCATATGCTTATTGAAAGAGCATCCGATATTTGAACACAGACCATCTAGCACACCGGTTCTCAAAACTTTAAGCTCGGCGACACTTTTTACAATGGCCCCCCCCCCCCCCCCCATACATACATCAATAGAAAAATATACAAAAACATTCCTCATTTTGATGGTCTTAGGCGACACCTGGCAAATCGCCAATCAACCCCCAAGGGGGTTCGCGATGCAAAGGTTGAGAACCCATGATCTTGCACTTTTAAGATAGAGGATATAGTGCAGTGTTTCCCAAAGTGTGGGTAGGCGTACCAACAGGGGTACGGAGAGACTTTGGAGGGGGTAGGCGTTGCACCCCATTAACTATGTTGATTTTTGTAATACTGTTGTAACCCTGCCTTGCACCAGTGCTTGTGGTGCGCCCGAGCGCACTAGTGAACAAAGACAGGAAAGACTATCAAGAGAGATTCGGCTGCAGTGTTATTGTCTAGACTCGAGAACGTCCTTTATGCTATGAACTGTGTTGAAGACCTGGTGCGGCACTGGGAATGTGTCGGTGGTCTGCAGTGGTAGTTTAGTGGCAAGTAGGACATTCTGGGACTTGATAGCTGGAGTCCATGCCTGTTTGTTTTGTAGTGTAAATAAACGCCTAGTTAATTGTTATATACTGTCATTCGTTGAGTTGCCTACTTCAGAAGTTATTACAATACCCAGTTATCATGTTCTGTTAATAAATTAACGTCTGGTGGATTGGGGGCGAGGGGGGAGAGGGGTACTAAGCATTACAAAAAAAAAACATAAGAGGGGTACACACAGTTCAAAAGTTTGGGAAACACTCATATAGAGGATATAGAATAGATGGATACAGTACCTTTAAAAGCGAGATAGCTGAGTAGTAAACTGCTTTGCTTTCTAACAGAGTTGACGAGTCGGAACCCAGGTGAGACTGGCATTGTGGACTTCCATAGTCTACCCATTTCGTATGTTTAATGTATTGCTATGACTCTGTAATACGCACCACCATCCAGGCTAGTGCACTTCTAGTAAACGGACTAGAACAGGAAGTTGACATGGAGACTAACGATTTTTGATAAAGTTGAGAGCCAAGGTGGAGAAACAGTGCTAAATTGAGATCTTGTTTTGTGTTACTGTGATGTCATGCAAATAAACATCGTTGTCCTCGTTGAGTTGCCTTCCCTTAAAGTTATTACAGTGTGTAAGTGTTAGAAAGTAAAAGTGGCTATTAATCGTTATTCACGACAGCCTTGTAAGCCTTGTAAAGTGTAAAAAGAGAAACTCTCTATTCTTTATTCCATCAGATTTATTTTGAAATTTTTATTACATTAAGTTCAGATCAGCCTATTGGGTGAGATTAACACCATCGCAAGAGTCGCCCCATTAGTTCTCTCGCATCGCTTTAAATTGAAACATCATTGTTCTGATCAATTTTATTTAAAGCTTATACCAGATCTGTCCTTTGTCCGTCTGGGTTTATTCTTTTACACGTCTTCTCTGCTATTTCACATTCTTGGATCAAGTTAAAATTTTACCCAATAATTCATTGTCAAAGAAAACACATAAATCAATTTAAAAAAAAAACCAATTAGTTCAAGTTATTAATTAGTTATAATTAATTAATTTTATTTTCTATAGAAAGAAGGGGGACAAGCTGCAATATTGAGATTTATAGCTGCAATTTAACGGTTTTCTCCCTTTTCTCAATTTAAGCTTTGTTTTTATACAAATTAAATTGTATATTTTGCTTCTTATGAATTTAAAAAATCGAAGAGGTGCGTTGTAAGTATGTGTGTGAATGTGTGTGAATGTGAATGCGTGATAGTCTGTGTGTGTGTCGTATGTGTCCTCATGATTATTCCCTCTATTCCTGCAGTAATCCTGTGTGTGCTCTGGCATGGTTTCAAAGTGCACAATGTTTACCTGTGTAAGTTTTACTACTTCCTTAACTACAGCACGGCCACGACCTCAGTGGTACTCCTAGTGGCCATCTCGTACGTCAGGTCAGTTCAATTCAGTTGTAAGTATTGTTGTATTTATAGGTAGACAGCTTAACGCAGCTTAAGTTTATTCAGTAGTACAAACAACAAAGCATCTTTCAGCTTCAGCTTCCCCTGAGTCGTACTACTAATTAGACCAGTCCTTTGCTACTTAAACCGAATGTGGACCAACGACAGTTTTCTCCGCTTCGCTCCAGGTCCCTACTACAACCTTCAGGCAGTACAAAAGTTGGCTTCTTAGTTGTCAACAATTCAGACTCTTTGTAATCACTGATACACTGTTATAATCTCTATCCCAGTGTCTTCCTGTTTATGTTGAAATTGTCCGCTGGTGCGCACGAAAAAGCACTGGTGCAAGGCTGGGTTACAACAGTTTGTGTGTGAATATGTCCACTAACATTTTACCAGACGCACAGACATAAAGACAGACATAGTTGAGTAGATCAATTAGCGATAATTAGCCTTTTTATGTTTGTTTTATTATTGAAAAGGGAGTTAGACCTTACAGTATTTAGAGATACGACAGTACGTTTGCAATTCTTCCCCTCAGATAAGTTGTTTTTTTTTAATATTTTTTTTTCCTACAGGTTCAAGAAAGTCTGCCACTCCTTTGGTCACCATATAAATACAAGAGAATCGAAGCTTTTGTGTGTCGCCATAGTGTTCGCCTCTCTTTTTCTATGCACCCCGCACGTCATCATCCAGGGTCGCCAAACTATGAGCACAGCTCGAAGCGCCGTGAAAGGCTACATGTGCCGCGTGGATGAGAAATACGTGGACACTCACTGGCCATTGGTTCTCAACGCCGTGTTCACGTCCATATTTCTGGTGTGCTCCTCCTGCTTAACGTACATGTATTCCCGAATCGGGATAGTCGCCTGGAGACACGGGTCGCTGTACGGAGCCAGGATCGGCCTCCCTGACACCAAAACAAATGATGATGACGCTGCCCTCGAGCTACGCCCAATTCCGAATAAAACTGAACTGACCGGAAGTGTCACGTTTTATCTCCACGTCACACCCGAAGACAGCGGTATCGATACCAAAACGTTGGAACAAGACAATGCGATACGCCTGGACAAATCCGATTCTAATTATAACGTCTACACTGTTAATAGAAAAAAAGGAAAGTTCAGAATAGCCGATTCTGTCGGTTCCCAACAAAGACATAACGGCAGGACCACGCGGATGTTACTTGTCCTTACATCGATATATATTCTGACCAACCTGACCAGCCTGGTGCTCCTTCTTTTGAGAACCATTCAACCAAATGAGGTTTCAAATTTAGGAACTACAGGGGTGTCTGTTTATAATGTATTTGTGGCATCATATCTAATTAACACAGCGGTGAATCCCATTATATATAGCGTCTGGAATAGGACTTTTAGACAACAGTGTAGACAATTATTAGGATTAAATAAGTGCAGATTTAGATAGGTCGAGAAGGTCTATACCTAACACAAACGTCATTTCAACTGCAACATATTGTTGTAACTTTGCTCCCGCGCCACACTGATAGTGCGCACCTGAGCACTACTAAACACTATAAAAAAGTAAAGTTCTCCTTTCAGACCTTGTGGTCTATTGAGCAGAGAATGTACTTCTGATTCTGTGGATTTCGGTTTACAAGGATGTCCTGTGACTACCAACTCGACCAACCGCCTTTACTTTTCCCCAATTAATGTCAGGTATCCATTAGAGGAGATGGGTGGACTCAGAAGCGCCCAAGGATCCCGAAAACAAATCCCAGTCTTCACCAGGATTCGAACCAGGGACCACCGGTTCAATAGCCAAGCGCTTTACCGTCAGCCACCGCTTCTCCAAACACTATTAACACAGGACATATTTAGACAGGAAGAAGGACTGTTTGTGAATCCAGCTAAAGTCTGAACGGTCTGGTGCTGAGTGCTGTCCAGTGGGATACTAAGGAACTGTTTGGGGAACGAGACCTGGAATGACACTGGAAAGTGTGTCAGTCGTCTGTTCTCCTGTTCTGATATGAATTAAGACTTAAGCCATTACACAGTGTGACTGCGGTGGAATTTATTGATGTCATTGATGCTTTTAATAAATTAATCCTTTGTTATTGCTTATCTTTTCGTTGAGTGCCTACCATAAAGTAACAACATGCATGCGAGACATGGAAGTCATCTGTCAAAATTAAGAAATAACATTTGGCCGAAAAAAAATGTCTAGACGAACAGATCGGGTCTCAAACAAGGAAATCCTATACCGAACGTCGACACTTAGTGAGGTTGTGACAGAGAGTGGCATGAGGTTTGCGGGACATGTTCGACGACAAAATGAATTACGCATACCAAGAGTTGCGATGACACGGAGGGCAATACGCGATAAGCGCAAACAGGGACGTCCTCGTATTACTTGGCGTCATACCTTCATGATGGACCTCAGAAAAGTGGACACCAGGTGGGAGGAGGCTTCAGACATTGCCAATGACATCTTTATTAAGACAGATTGCAGACAATGCGCCGAACGGCGTGGTAAGACTGAAGTCTAGACTTAGTAGACTAGGTCGTAGTTATATGATATAATTAATAAAAATACAATATCTCTAAGGGAAAAGCTTATATAGATTTTAGAATTTGAATTTATAAAATACTAAAAGCAAATAAAAATTGTATATAATACATCGAATCTTCATCAGTCTTGTTTCCTATTAACACTAAAGATAACTAAAAAGTCTATTTTACCTTCAAAAGATAGGCGCACATGAGACATGGAAAGGTTGGGATTGTTGCTGCATTGCTCACATTGATTCTCATCCTTTTTTTTTTTTTTTTTTTTGCTTTCTAGCGGCCCCTGATTCTTTCTGAAAATATTGAAACCAGCCTTTTTATCTGCCTTTGTGGACCGTTTCGGGGGCCGAAATTGAGTTTGTGTTCCCGGTAAATCTCCGAGGCATCTAGTAAAAGAGAAACAGAAAAAATAAAAGAAAGGAAGACAGAAAAAAAAAACTTGAAAGAAAGAGCTCAAGTAATAGAACGATTGTAGCAAGAAAATGAAAGACCGAGCCACGAGAAAACAAAAAGAGAAAAAAAAGAAAGTAAGACAAAGAAAGAAGCAAAAAGAAAGATTTAGAAAAAAAAAAGAAAAAAGAAAATCAAAATTGTTGTAAGCCGTTCTTCTTGGTTAATACATAAAAAAAATGTCTCAAGGACATGAGCTTGCGATTTGGAGCGCTACAGCTAAAACCCGCTCAAATGTTGCCTCTCCTCCCCGGGAAACTTACACTAACTAGCCCCCATATAGTCCACCTCCCCCTAGGGGGAACCTAGTTCTAAATTACCCACCCCCGGGGCCTAGCACCTACTGGGAAATGCGTCTATGGTGTTTCTGGTGTGCTTGGTTATGTGGTAAGTCTTTGGTGTTTGACTTAGTGTTATGCATGACAAGGACTGTAGCGATGCCCTGGTTACGGTTAGGGTGAAGTAATTATTGGCCTAGTGTGGGAAAAAATTGACCGAAACTGTTTTGTGTTGCATGGTCCGATGAATGTTGCGTGTGTGCGACTTTCTACTTTTTCTTTCTTTTTTTTTCTCTTTTTAAATAACTTTAAAGTATATTTTTTCTTTCTTTTCATATTTATTTTTTTTTCTTTAATTTTTTTTTATATTAGGAGAAAAAGATGTTTTCCTTTTAAACTTATTTTTTTTTCTTTCTTTTCATATTCATTAGGTTTCTTTTTAAAAAAATTTTTGGTCAATTTTGTACACTAGAAGAGAAAAAAAAAATTCTAGAAAAATAATTCTTTTATTTATTTTTTTCTTTGTTTATTTTTTTGATGATGCCTGCACCGTATGTTTTTTTTGAAACCCCGCCTCTCCCATGATTATGTGGAGCCCAACGAAGTTAGAAGTGATTGTGCCGTACCTCCGAGAGAGCATTTTATTGTCTTTGGAATAATATGTAACACTTAGATGAGAAAATACGACTATGTCGAGAGAGTGAATACTCGATAGCTCCACACTGCACCATTTCATAATCTAGTAATCTCGAAAGAAAATTTTGATCTATAGCTTTCCCATAGACATAAATAAATATAGACTGGTCGATAAGAGAATTTTATGAAACCAAAATTTGTGAATTGCGTTTGTGTGTACTTTAATTATGTCTATGAGTTTTTGTTTAATCACTAAGCCTGAAGCTCATGCAATTTTTAAATCCTTCATAATTCGGAAATCCGAATACAATTGATATGCATGTTTTCAATTTACATAAAGTTGTTTCCTTTTTTCCAGTCTATATTTATTTAAGTCTATGATGTTTGTATTTTGTTATTGTTGTGAATCTACATTTCTTGCGATTGATAAAACAACTCTCTTTGTAACCTTATTTTGGTTTTCAGTTTATCAATTAGCTTTATTTATATTTCTACATAAATCTAATTAATTTAATACATCAAGATCTAAATATATTGATCCAGAATACTAGATCGAGATTTTGATTGATTGATTGATTGACGAAGATGAAATAGCACTGTCAAATAATTCTATCTAGATCTATACCGACGGGGGGCCCCCCACCTCAAGTATGGTCGACATCGCTCAGACCTCAGCTAATGTCCAGGCATTAATCTCATTCTTATATGATCCATAGTCGCTTCGCGACTAAAGGTAGCCATCTGATATACATAAAAACACTATATTGCAATAATTTTTTTAAATAATTTCAAATTATTAGTTAACTTAGATTTAGATCTGAGTTATATTTCGAATGTGACTGCTCGTTAAAAAAGTAATACTTTTTCTAGATTTAAAACGGCAGCGAATGTTGAGATCTTTATAAGCCAGAACTAAATCTCAGTTAACAATTTGAAAGTATTTTGTATTTTCATGCGTAAAATTAAAGAAAACTATCTATGCAAAGTGTAGTTCTTAAAGTCAGATTTAGATCCTTTTGGACCTTTTTCATGTAAACATCGCTATATAACCTACATCCAAAAATAATAATATCATGAAGTAGGGAAATATGTATAGCTCCTCCTTCGTTTTCGATGATGAGCACATTTCTCATTTCCTATGGACTCGAAGATGGCTGTAAAGTCCAATCCTCGCTTTAAAATGCCGGCCTCATATGTTACATGGGCCTGCTTCATCTCTCTGCTTTCTGTTGGTTCGGCAGTAGGGAGATGTATGTGTCGAGGGACTTATGTTTTGGGACTACTTAATATCAATGAGAAATTACTATATCATAGTATTGCTACAAGATTTACAGAAAGCAACTCAACGGCAAGGGAACAATGACAATACAAACTTAATAAAATATATCACAAAGCAAGGCCGATATCAACAAACATCTATCACTGCATTTCCTCTTCATTTAGTCCATTTTACCCATTTTACTGCCTTGGTGCGCAGCCATAGAGTCACTACAGAATATAGTTATTACAATATTGTTGTAACACTGTCTTGCACCAGTGATTGTGGTGCGCTCGGGCGCACTATTAAACGTAAACAGGAAGACACTAGGATAGAGAAAAGAACAGTGTATCAGTGATTGTAAAGAGTCTGAATTGTTGACAACTAAGAAGCCAACTTAAGTGCTGCCTGAAGGCTGTAGAAGGGACCTGGAGCGAGGGAAGGCTGTCGTTGGTCCGTATTCAAGTTGCTGGTGAAATGACTGGTAGAATTAGTAGCAAGACTCTGAGGAAACTGAAGAATGTTTTGCGTTTGTCCTTGTGAATTAACACACGAGTTTATTTCCTGTTGAACTTCGTTGAGTTGCCTACCTTATAGTTACAACAATGTTGTTGTTTTTTTAAATTAAGACTATTATTTTATAAAAATGTTACATTGTTAGTTTAGCGCGTTTTTAATGTTTAAATATATCACAGAAACATTATAAGTTAAGAAATATGAATCGTGAAAATCGTGAATCGTGAAAAAAAAAGGCTAAAAAAAAAAAAGGGTACTTTATTTAGAAATTGATCAAATCCACTTAGAATGCAAAAGATAAATGTACAAAAACAGAGTTCAAAGTATTTTAATAACAAATTATTTTTTTAAAAAGTCCTGTATAAGACACTTTGAATATTAAGTATTAAAAAGTATTGTAATAACTTCTAAAGTAGGCAACTCAACGAAAGGCAGTATATAACAATTAACTAGGGGTTTATTTACACTACAAAACTAACAGGCATGGACTCCAGCTATCAAGTCCCAGAATGTCCTACTTGCCACTAAACTACCACTGCAGACCACCGACACATTCCCAGTGCCGCCCCTGGTCCTCCACACAGTTCATAGCACAAAAGGACGTTCTAGTGCGCTCACTGGTGCAATGGCAGGGTTACAACAGTATTTTAAAACCAATGTCATTTAAATCTAAGATTTTCTTTCTAAAACTTATTATGAAAACAAATTCTATTAGAAAAACGAATTCTCGTCATGGACCCTTTTTTTAAGACTAATAGGCCTACATATAAAAATCACCCCATGTCTCAAAGACATGAAGTTACATTAAAAGAACGCTACTTCTAAAACCCTTTGAAATGTTGCCTCTCCTCCCTGGGAAACTTACACTAACTAGCCCCATATAGTCCACCTCCCTCTAGGGGGAACCTAGTTCTATGTCTTACCCACCCCCCGGGACCTAGCACCTAGTGTGGAATGCGTCTATGGTGTTTCTGGTGTGCTTGGTTATCTGGTATGTCTTGGTGTTTGACTTAGTGTTTTGCTTGACGAGGACTGTTTCGGCTAATGATTACGGTTAGGGTCCAGTCATTAGTGACCTAGTGTGGGAGAAATTTAACCGGGACTGTTTTGTGGTCGCATGGTCCTATGGATGTTGCCTGTATGCACTTCTTTTTTCTCTTACATTTTTTTTCTTTTTATAGATTTTTTATTTTTAAATTGATATTTTAATTTGTTTTCATTTTTTTAATTTACTTTATTTTTTTTTCTTTTCTATTTATAAAAAAAATCCCTTTTAAATTAAAAAATTCTTATTGTATAAAAGGCAAAACAAAATATTTTTTTTTATACTTTTTTTTTTAAATAGGAAACCTAACAATTTCCGTCAATCGAATCTGGTATTATCATCACAGGAATCCTTGGGCATTAGGCCTCTTTTCTTTGCCTCTTTTTTGGGCTTTATATTATGCCTCTTTTATGTGCAATGTTGCCTCTTTTTTTCATTTTGGTATATTGTAAATTGAGATGAATGCTCTCGTATGGTTTTCTGACCCCGCCTCTCCCTTGATCGAAGAAGCAGACGTACTAAGTTGAAAGAAGGTCACGTGAACCTCCTAGAGAGCGGTAGGATTTTTTTTTTGTTTTAATTTTCTTTTTCCGTCTTTTTTTATTTTTTTTTCAGTTTATCCGCCATTCTTTTTCTTTCTATTTCAATTATTTTATTATTTATCGTTCTTTCACCTTTTCAATGTTTCCTTCTATTGATCTCTCTCTCTCTCTCTCTCTCTCTCTCTCTTCTCTCTCTCTCTCTCTTCTCTCTCTCTCTCTCTCTCTCTCTCTCTCTTACTTGAAAACATTTATATCTATTGCACTTGGATTTCCGAATTCTTAAAAATTGAAAAATTGCGATAGACACAAATAAATAGAGACTGGCCAATAAGACTATTTTATGAAATGAAAATGTGTGAATTGCGTTTGTGTGTACTTTATGTCTATGAGTTTTGTTTAATCTCTAAGCCTGAAGATCATGCATTTTTTTAATTTTTTATAATTCGGAAATCCGAATACAATAGATATACATGTTTTCAAGTTACATGAAGTTACTTCCTCTTTCCAGTCTATATTTATTTATGTCTATGAAAATTGCATGATCTCCAGTCTTAGCGATTAAACAAAACTCATAGACATAAATAAAGTACACACCATAGACATAAATCTAGATTTAAATCTTTGGTAGTATATCTTTTTTAAATACAAGAATGTTAAAGAGGTTTAATAAACATTGATGCACCAAATCCATTCCATATGACGATAATGGAAAAAATCTACTACGTTACAAGGCCTGTCTTAGACATGCCCTCTGTTTCTTTGGTACAATGCACCATTGTCACCTGGAATAAAGTAAGCACTCTTGTTTACTTGGGACTGGATTCTTCCACGTCTCCGTGTAGGGTCATTTGGGGATTGGAATGATTTCTTCATTATGATATAATTGGTAAAAATATAAAGAAAAACAGACAGACACAATAAGAGAGAATAAAAACTTGAAACAAATATTAAAGTAATAGAATGAATGGAAAGAAAGATAGAAAAAGATAAGAAGATCATGTTCGAATCCTGGTGAAGACTCTAATTTTGAATTTCGGGATTTTTGGGGCGCCCATGGGTCCACCAAGCTCTAATGGGTACCTGACTTTAGTTGGGGAAAGTAAAGGCGGTTGTTCGTTGTGCTGGCCACATGACACCCTGCTCGTTAACTGTTGGCCAAAGAAACAGATGACCTTAACATCATCTGCCCCATAGATCGCAAGGTCTGAAGGGGTCACTTTACACTTTACAAGTAGGAAAAACGGAAACAAAAATAGAGAAATGGAGAGAAAGGAAGACAAAAAAAAAGATTAGCAAAAACTGAAAAGAAAAATAAAAAGCTTGGTTACAAAGACAGTTTGTGGGGAAACAAACTAACAAACAGACCCCGACATGGTCCACCAAGCAGGTAAATAACATCAGAATGAAATTCTATCAAAGGGAAATGACAGAAAATGGAGAAAGAAGACTGACAGATCTTGTGTGGTGCCCCAACGATCTAGCAGACTAAGGATAAGTGAATGTATGGGAGAAGTCATCGGTGCTTGTAATGTAACTGATGTCTTCTAATACTTATGTAATTGATTACTAATTGTATTTAATTTTGTTGCACTTTATCTCTTTGAAAAAAAGTAAACATTTTTGGTAAATGTTGCAGACACAAATTTTTAAGCATTGCATAATAAAAAAATTGGCGTCAAAAAACCTAATTCCGTTTTCATAAATGTGTTACAGATTCGTGGTTTTTAAATCTCCTCTAGTTTGTTAACAGTGAATAGTTGAAAAAGTGGTGTGTTTTATTTTTAATGAAAAAAATTGCATAGATGATTTTACAAATGAAAATTCGCTTTCAGAAAATAACAAAGTTACCGTCGAAACTTTAAAAGGTCTAAAATATTAAGACGTTGCATTTTCACTATCTTTTCTAGTTTACAAAATCTAAACGGGACGGACGAACTGACAGACAGACCACACAAAATTAATAGCGTCTATTCCCCTTTCGAGGGCCTAAGTAGAAAGAGAAAATAATGTCAGATCATGTCTCAGTGGTTCAAGAGTAGTTACATAACAAAGGAGTGGGGGAGCGACAATTCCTGACGTCTTATACCTACAAAAATTAACCCATGTCTCAATGACATGAAGCTTCGTAATAAGTAACGCTTCTTCTAAAACCCTTTTAAATGTTGCCTCTCCTCCCTGGGAAACTTACACTAGCTAGTCCCGTATTGTCCACCTCCCTCTAGGGGGAACCTAGTTCTATGTCTAACCCATCCTCCGGGACCTAGCATCTACTTGGGAATGCGTCTATGGTGTTTCTGGTGTGCTTGGTTATCTGGTTAGTCTTGGTGTTTGACTTAGTGTTATGCATGACAAGGACTGTGACGGTTATGGTTACGGTTAGGGTCCAGTAAATAGTGGCCTAGTGTGGGAAAAATTTAACCGGGACTGTTTTGTGAGCGCTTGGTCCTATGGATGTTGCCTGTATGCACTTCTTTTTTCTTTGATTTTTTTTTCCTTTTTAGTTTAATAGTGAGAGCCAAGAAGATTGAGAATTAAGTACAAAACTTCATGCGGATCCGTACGTAAAGCTAAGAGCTCTCTAATCACCTAGGAATTTTCCATCCTTTGGGACCCGGGGGGCTTGACCTGTTTAG
>JADKLZ010034275.1:10244-29042 GCA_021533235.1 Biomphalaria straminea
GCTGCAGACTTTAGTCTTGTTTTAATCAAATAAAATGTATACTTATAGAGTTTTAGATCTTTTGAATCAAAGTTTACTATTACAGATGGGAAAAAAAGTTTTCAATAGAGGCTGCACAAAATATTTACATTTATATATATTTGAGGTGTTTATGTTACATTTAAAATTTAGCACTGGTAAAAGCACATTTTAAGCACTGGTAAAAGCACATTTTAAGCACTCAAGTAGTTAACATGTGGTTAAACTATGCAATACGTTAACATCCAAAAACGGATTATTTCAGGGTTGGCGCACTGTAGACATCTAAAGACAGTCCGCACTCATCTGTCTGGTCTTGTCTATCACACAACAGTCTCTGAAGACTCGCCTGTGGATGGTAAGATTGGACTGACTACAGAGATGTGGTCAAAGCTTTGTCAGAATGGCATTGTAAGTAATTGAGATGAAGACTTTGCTTTAAGCTCACTTTGATTAAGATCAAATGTTTAATTTCTCACCCCTCAAACTTTTTATGACGGTACCCCGTCAAAATAGCACAGACAAAATAGCGTGGACAGTTCATAATTTCAACTGAAAGGTTACCTATCCAGCTCATTGTGCCATTTGATTTCTTTAGTTAATTCCCCTTAATAATTAAAAGTCAGCTCTTAAGACATGTAAGTAATGTAAACCTGTTTCCACCTAACTGGTGGTTTAATGTAGGCCTGTTCTATATAAAGTCTCCTTTTATTTTCCTTCATTGACATCTGGCACACATTTGGCATTCAGTGGACTCTGAGCTTTATTTTGCAGTAAAAATCCAAGTCTCTATCACATTTAATGCTCCATCAGTTTTCCATCATATCTTTTACCTGTTAGAGACTGTAACTATAATTTAGCATTTTTTAAATAAAGAATGTATAGAACGTACAACTTTTCTCTTGTTTTGGACAGGTGACAGACTCTAAAGAAGTGTACAGATTAGTTTATTTTGGAGGTGTGGCTCATGAACTCAGGAAACAGGTCAGACATTACACATTGACAATTACATCTTAAATTATCTTATATAATACAGACGTTACTTCAAAAAAAAAAAAGATAATTATCTTCTTGAGGCTTTGTTTGCTGAATACCAAGACATCCTTCATTTCAAGTTCAACATTTATTTCAAATAAAGTTTATGCTTGAGGTTTGGATGTAACGATAATTTAGTTTCTTTAAGGAGGACTCATAAAGTCTTCAGAAATTGTAGTGATAAAGTCTATTACATAAAAATATAACTCTCTGTTCAATGTTTTCACATTGATTTCTGTTCTCCTCAGGTGTGGCCATATCTACTTGGTCACCATAAATTTGGCAGCTCCCCTGAAGAGCGTGAAGGCTTGGAGCAAGCAGTCCGCACAGAGTATGAGAAAATTATGTCAGAGTGGTTGGCAGTCGAAGCAATCATACGCCAGAGGGACAAGGAGGTTATTGCTGCCAACCTAGCCAAGTTATCTCAGGAAAGCACAGATGGCCACATACCACTGGTTCGCAAAGACTCAAGCCTGAGCAACGAGGTGTGGTCGCCTTACCAGTTTTTTCACATGTTTCAGGCATGGGTGACTATGTACACATTGTATTGCTGTATGGCATGTGTACATAGAGGATTGTTCAGAAACGTATCTTGTCTAATAGCTTTTTGCTGGTGTACATAGATAGTTTTTTGCCTATGCTTCTGTATCATGTTTGAATTTGGCTGAATAGTTAGTTGTTGGCATCTTTGTCTGTCATGTTCGAATTGAACGCCAATCACAACTGGTGTGGAGACTTGAATTAGAAATTTCTTGGATCATGTTATGTTTGGTTAAAGGCTAGTAGATTGGATACAGATTACACATTTTCCACAGCAGTCATAAATAACTTAGGTTCATGAGAAATAAGTACCAATATTAAAAATTCTATCTTATTTACCAGGTATCATTCCAAAACCAATGGGGAAAACATTTGAGTTCATCTCTAAATCTTTATATGCTATAAGAATTAAATTTTAGCAATAAAAAAACAACAATAAAATCTAATTTTTTATTTGGATACCTAATTGTTCATTGCTGTTTAAGTAATTGCAATCCAATATTATTATTAGAAAATTCAATGGGAATTGTGTGTGCCTACACCCTTAAGCTGCATGTTAAAAATAACTCACAAGGCTTGTGGACATTCAATATGTGTGCATGCTGCTTATGTCTCAGCATAGTTTATCAAGTTTATTTCATTATAAATTCTCCAATCTGCTGTTTTTTTTTTTGGTCTACATCTATTATGAAATTTATGTAGCAAGAAGAACTGATTTACATTTAGTGGGATTGCATTATTCAGTTGAAATTGATTTTTTTCTTCCAACTGATTGAACAGTGAGTCTTGAAAACATTTAAGAGGACTTTCAACATTCATTAGAAACATTAGATTCATTAGAAACAAAGAGATTTATGTAGCAAAGAAATGATTTACATTTAGTGGGATTGCATTGTTCAGTTGAAATTGATCTTTCTTCCAACTGATTGAAACATTGAGTCTTGAAAACATTTAAGAGAACTTTCAACATTCATTGCAAACTAGATCTGAGTTCATGTGTATGTTATCTGGACACAAATACTATACATATATATAAGTGCACTCTATATAGTGAACACATGCTAAATAATTGAATATGATTACATGAATCTTTTGATCATTTAAAATTAAACTTTAAAAAAACTTATTCATATTAAATTTTTCTTTTGATTACCAGAAATATCAGGTGACCGAGCCTTGCTCGGTTAAATAATTTATACTAAGAAAGGTAATATACTACTGCTACTGGTGCTACAGCCCATGGAAAGATATGACCTGCTCTTACACATCCCTCCATTCATATATCTACTGGGCCTTTCGTCACCACGCCCTAACGGTTTAGATATCTTGTTCAGTGTGAGAAAGTAAGGAGCAGTAGAGCAGCTGTGTAATCACCATTTCCTTTGTTTTGGTACGGGACATTAGACACTGAAGCATGAACACATGGTCATAATTTTACCAGCAAAATTATAATTATAATAAGGCTTGACATCAAATCCGAAGATTGAGGAATGTACACCGCTCTACGCAATTAAAGTGTAAACAATTTATTAAGCACTTAAAACGCAATAACTAATCATACATCGGTACATTTAATTTCATTACTTTCCTTCCATAGTTCTATAATAAATCAATCTTCAATAAGATGGTGCGCAAATGTTTGCATTGTTCTATGGTAAGCCTAGTGACGTAAGCATTTCTTCCCGTTTACGTCATGGAAAAACTTTCATTCATAAATTTTCCATTTCATTCATAAATTATTCTGACCAAAATTAAATTGAGACATTTTCATATCGAAATAACGGTCGAACTCGAGTTTTCCCAATGTGGCCAATGAGTTGAGATTTTTTTTTTCACTAATACGCACATACCTTGAAATTTTAAAGAAAATCGTTAGAGCCGTTTTCGAAATAAAATTTATAAATAAATAAATAAATATATATATATATATATATACAAGAATTGCTCGCTTAAGAGTATAGGATAAATAGTTTTCTAAAAATATTTTTTGGGTTGAAATAGGGTTTATTTCTCAACATTGACTGCTATGAAAAAAAAAACTTGCTTACATAAATTTAATAAAAATTGAATTATTGAGAAAGTTGTAGAGTTTTCACATAGTTTACATTAAAGGCTGCTATCTAGTATTCTGGGTAGGCATAAAGCACAAACATAGTTTTTTATTAACTTTTTTTTTTGTTAAAAAAATCTACATAGTATTTTATTTACTTTTTTTTTTGTTAAAAAAATCTTTAGTTGATCTTTAAAACTTTAACATTTTACATTTTATATTGGCATACAGCATGACAAAATTTTAAGACAAAATTTTATTTTGCATATTTTAAAATCGAATAAAAAAACAAATAGCTCAACTTTTCTGCTTTTTTGACGCACCTACAGGTGTTTGTGTCATTTGAATCAGAAGAGATGTCAAGGCCAGAGACTGTGGTAGAGGAGAGCTCCACTGCCCGCACCACACCCTCCTCTGACAGGAAGACCAGCATGGAGCTGTCCATCACGTCCTCCACAATAGATCGGGCAGTTGGCACTGACACTCCTCCCATGCCCATCAAAAAAGGGCACCTGTATCAGGACAGTCCAGATGATGGTCTGGGAGACTCCTTGGCCAGAGGAAGTTCCACCACTACTGAGACTGACCGGTGAGTTTGGAATGAATTAGACCTGCCAACAGTTAACAAATACCATGTCCATAAATGAAGACAGCTCTAAAAATAAATCCCTCCTTAAGAATGTGTAGTAAATTATATATTGAACTATGATATATTACTGGCTTTAATGATAGCACTTCTTTTGGGCTCTGTAAGCATAAGACAAGGCTTTCCTGACAAATTAAAAGCTATAGTACAAAAAACAACAAAAAGTCAAAAATGGATCCAAAATAAGGAAATTATTGAAATAAAAAAAAACAACACTTTTCTACATGAGCTGGCCCATGTTAAATAATCACTGTTTTGGGGATTTAATATATTACAGAAATGAAAATTCACAGAAATACTGCAAACACAAAAGACAGCAATACATTTTAAGTTAATTATTTAGTGGTACTAGTGAATTTTCCATAGTTGTCTTTCAATATATAGTTTAATACTTACATTTCATGCCCCCCCCTCTCTCTCTCTTTGGCATCCTTTTTTCATTCTCTATGTTTGTCTTTATGGTTCTTCTTTTCTAATATTTACTTTCTATGACCCTGCATTTTATCTTTTTAAAAATTGCAGTTCGAATTTACAGTGCAAATATTTAAGTGAAATGTAATAAAAAAAACAACAAATACTGTTTTTTTGTAAAAACATTCCATGGTATAATATCTTAGTATCAAATCAAATTAATAAAACTCAGAAATTTTACTTTCTAGAGTACTACTGGCAGAGCTTACTATATCCTTCATAACTCCCAAAACTTTTTATGTGTATGATACAGACCTATATCTAACTTGTCATTCCCATATTTTATCACAAGACATTTGAGCAGTAATGGTTTTTAAACATTTTGCATGATGCTTACAAAACTTGCTGGTTATTTCATTTCATCACTGTTGTGAATTTGTTTAGTTGGATTGTCACCCCTTAGTATTTGTTTACATTTGTTATCCTGTGTACTGACCTTATTTCGTGATGTGATTTCTACTATGTGTGTAGTTGTTTGTCATTCAGTGAAATAAAGCTTAGAATGTAA
This sequence comes from Biomphalaria straminea, assembly GCA_021533235.1. NCBI lineage: Eukaryota > Metazoa > Mollusca > Gastropoda > Planorbidae > Biomphalaria > Biomphalaria straminea. The sequence goes on from JADKLZ010034275.1 coordinate 15,513, forward strand.
CACGGATTGTTATTATTGAGTACAACAATTTATTTCACTGAATCTGTACAACATGGATAGACTACTACGGCCTGAGAGATTCGATGTGGAACCTACTGCACCTCAAGCACAAGAAACGTGGCTGCATTGGTATGCAACATTTCAAAACTTTCTGTCAGTAGTTACGATAGGAAATGTAGATAACAAGAAACTACTTATAAATTACATCTCACCTTCAGTTTACCAACTAATCAGTGACAAGGAAAATTACGAAGAAGCCGTCCAGTCACTAAATAACATTTACGTGCAGCCCACTAACGAGGTGTTTGCAAGGCATAAGTTAGCCACATGTAAACAAGAGATGGGTCAAAGCATAGACACATTTATGCAAAAACTCCGCAGTCTTTCGAAAGACTGCAAATTCAAAGCCGTAACAGCGGAGCAACACCGTGATGAATCAATACGGGATTCATTCATTACAGGAATAGCATCCAACAGTATCAGAAAACGCCTCCTGGAAAAAAACTGATCTTACGTTAAAGGATGCCTTTGAAGAAGCAAGAGTACTGGAACACGCCCATCAACACTCGTTGCTGTACGAGGCACAATTAGAAACTAGTTGTGCTACTACAAATGGAGAACACCCTGCTGATTCTGTCGCTCCAAATTTGCCTGATCCAAGAACCCCGATCAGTCCAAATCAAGCAAAACATGAGGTAAGCGCTTTATATAGCAAGTGCTACTTCTGTGGTAAGGGAAGACATCCTCGTACTGAGTGCCCCGCACGTGAAGCAACATGTAACCTATGTGGCAAGAAGGGACATTTCCAGAGGTCCTGTAAATCAAGAAAATCTACAGCTTTTGCCCTCGCTACGTTGCACTCTGTAGGACTAGGCAAATCAACTTCTTTGATTCTTCTCAATGGGATGCCACTTAAAGCCTTGATAGACACTGGAAGCTGTGAGAGTTACGTATCAGCCTGAGTTGCCAGGAGTCAAAAGTGGCCTATAAAAACCTCCGTGGACAGAATATTTATGGCTTCTACTCACCTTTCTCGAGTTACTGAAGGCCATATCTTTGCTACCATTCAACTCAAAGATGAAACATATGAAAATATAAAACTGTCACTTTTAGATAGATTGTGTTCAGATGTAATTCTAGGCTTGGATTTCATAAGCTTACACGAGAAGCTACAGATTCCATTTAGTGGAAAGAGACCACCCCTGTGTGTAAGCACCCTTAAACCAGCTAAAGTAGAGGCGCCTAGTCTCTTTAGTAACTTATCTCCAAACTGCACTCCAGTGGCAACTAAGTCACGCAGGCACTCACTACAGGACTCAAAGTTTATTAATGCTGAGATTCAGAGACTACTAAAAGAAGAAGTAATAGAACCTTCAAAGTCCCCCTGGCGGGCACAGGTTCTAATAACAGGCAATGAAAGGCACAAAAGACGTATGGTTATTGACTATAGTCAGACAATCAACAGATTTACGCTGCTAGACGCCTATCCCATGCCAAGAATGGATGAATTAGCAGAGAAGATATCACAATTTTCGGTCTTTAGCACTCTGGACCTCAAGAATGCTTATCATCAGATCCCGATTAAAGAAGAAGAGAGGCCATTTACAGCTTTCGAGGCTGGGGGTAGACTTTACCAGTTTCGAAGAATTCCATTTGGAGTTACAAATGGAGTGACTTGTTTCCAGCGAACCATAGATAAAATAATCGAAGACGAACAACTAGAAAATACATTCGCTTATGTGGACAATGTGACCATCTGTGGAAATGATACCGAATCTCATGATAGAAATCTGCAGAGATTCTTCAAAGTTGCTCAGAAGTATGGTATTATCTTCAATGAAGCTAAAAGTGAGATCGGAACACATAGCGTCAGACTGCTGGGATACGAAATAACTAAAGGTCAGCTCAAGCCTGACCCTGAAAGATTCAGAGCCTTGCGGGAATTAAAGGCTCCGTCGAACCTGCGAGAGCAGAAACGGATAGTGGGCTTGTTGGCCTATTATTCTTTATGGATTCCTAACTTCTCCGACAAAATCAGCCTCTTAGCCAGAAATAAACAATTTCCTGTCCCTGGGGAAGTCAAACAAGCATTTCAGGACCTAAAGGACGAGCTCGAGGAATCCGCCGTGTATACCATAGACTACACTCGCCCGCTGACGGTGGAGACAGATGCGTCTGACATAGCTATAGCAGCTACACTTAATCAAGAGGGTCGGCCTGTGGCTTTCTTTTCCCGGACACTATCGAGAAGCGAAAGAAGGCACTCTTCGGTGGAAAAAGAAGCGTACGCAATAGTAGAATCTTTGAGAAAGTGGAAACATTTTCTTATCGGAAGACACTTTACCCTTGTCACAGATCAGAGATCCGTGTCATTTATGTATTGTAGACAAAATAAAGGCAAGATCAAGAATGAGAAGATCCAAAGGTGGAGGTTAGAGCTATCCTGCTTCCATTACGACGTCGTTTACAGACCAGGTGCACAGAACTCTGCTGCAGACACTTTCAGCAGAAATCACTACTTATCCGCAATGTCACGTAACGACCTAAAATTACTTCACAACAGTTTGTGCCACCCTGGTGTAACAAGACTGCTACATTTTGTGAGATCAAAAAATTTACCTTTTTCCACCGATGACGTCAGAACTGTGATCAACCAGTGCCAGTCATGTGCTGAACTTAAACCTCGATTTTTTAGGCCACCCATAGGACAATTAATCAAAGCCACTCAGCCATTCGAAAGAATAAGTATGGACTTTAAGGGGCCTCTCCCTTCCAACTCACGCAATAAATACCTGCTTACAATGATCGACGAATTCTCGAGGTTTCCTTTCGCCTTTGCGTGTCCAGACATGTCATCTGCTACTGTTATTAAATGCTTAAATGAGTTGTTCGCCTTATTCGGACTACCCTCCTATGTCCATACCGACAGAGGTACTTCATTTATGTCTGCTGAAGTACAGAATTATCTCAATGAAAGAGGAGTTGCTACGAGCAGGACCACGGCTTACAATGCCAGAGGAAATGGTCAAACAGAGAAACTTAACAGTACTCTTTGGAAAGCTATAACCTTAGCTTTACACTCCCAGGACTTGAGTACGTCTCAGTGGGAACTTGTGTTGCAAGACGTGTTACACTCAATACGGTCACTTTTGTGTACGGCGACAAACAAAACACCACACGAGAGACTCTTTGGATTCTATCGCAGAAGTACTTCTGGAACATCTCTTCCAACTTGGCTAACAACTCCTGGTCCCGTGTTATTAAAAAGACACACTAGATCATCAAAGTATGACCCATTAACAGAGGAGGTAGAGCTTGTGAGCAGCAACCCTCAATACGCCCTGATACGAACACCTACAGGCCGAGAAGAAACAGTTTCCTTAAGATATTTGGCCCCAAAAGAAAAAGACTGTTTCACAGAAAATGTGAGACCCCCTGTGTTGAGCGACGGTTCATCTGGGGACGCTACACCCTCACTTCAGGACTGCGCAGAAAGCAGCGCAGAGAACTCTGCTCCGAACCCTCGTGTGGACTCGGTTGAAGTCCCGAACATCGAGAACTCTGCTCCGAACCCCCGTGTGGACTCGGTTGAAGCCCCGAACATCGAGGCACCGAATGACATTGTTGGTGCTGATAATGATGGTGCCTATCCTGGTTACCGTTACAACCTGAGAGAGAGACGATCAAAACCCAACTACAAGGTTTAGCAAACTAATGTATTTAGATGTTTATATTTTCTAATGTATTTTGATGTTTATATTTTCATGATCTTTATATTGCCTTGACTATATGTGGTTGTTTTATATGTATAAATTTAAACGTGGGGTGAATGTTGTGAATTTGTTTAGTTGGATTGTCACCCCTTAGTATTTGTTTACATTTGTTATCCTGTGTACTGACCTTATTTCGTGATGTGATTTCTACTATGTGTGTAGTTGTTTGTCATTCAGTGAAATAAAGCTTAGAATGTAACACGGATTGTTATTATTGAGTACAACAATCACTTTCATCTTCCACTGAGCAGGTCAAAGACAGACTCTGTTGGAGACTCTGGATTTCTGACTCCATTGACCCCCAGGTCGCTACCTGCTGATGTCACTGACAGAATCACCATGGTCACCAAGCTATCAGTGGACAGCGCTGTTCTAGATGAGGAGAATGCCAACACACAACAGGAAGTGAAGTCACGGACAAACTCGGCTCTTGAAGATGGGGAGAGCTCAAGTAAGCCGGACTCTTTGAGCACCAGTCGAACCAGCCTTGACCCCCGAGCTGGTCAAGACTATGAACCATGTCTAGGTATGGAACTGTGATACTTAAAGTTTATCCGAAATTTACTTTTATTTTCTTCTTTTTTATCAAGTGAACTTTGTATTCATATTCTAGAGGTGAAAGGTCATTTGTCAGCCAGTAGAGAGAGTTTGCTGTCTCCTGCATCCCCAGCTTCTAATGGAGGAATTTATTCTGTAAGAGTCTTAAAATATTTTATGTTGCTATATTCACATTTTATGTGTAAGGTAACCAACTGAATGTTACTGAAGTTACAAGACTAATGAGAGTTGTGTTTTCCTTTATCCTACCCTATTCTCAAAAGATGTTAATGGGGCAGTACATATCACTAAAAGAATCCTTGCAACTAGAGTTTTACTGTTAATGATGGATAGGTCGCACTGTTTGTTGTGTTGTCTGAGAAATTCCTTCATATGCAATATATATATAAAAATATATTTTTTAAAAATGATAGCTGAGTAATTCCTCTTTACCTGTTACCTATCCCTTAGTCTAGTAGGCCGTTGGGGCACCAAGCAAGAACTGTAGACCATCTTTCTCCATTCCTCTCTATCCTTTGCCCTGTTTAAAACCTCTTTCAATGGTAGGTCGTCCATTCTTTTATGTTGTCTTCCCACCTCTTTCTCTGTCTGCCTCTTCTTCTTTTTCCTGGTACTGTTCCCTGGAGAAAGGTCTTTGCGAGTCCCAAAGATCTTGTTATATGGCAATACATTTAAAGCTTTCGTTTCTTCACAGTAGTTAGCAGGTCATCATGGGGTGCGATCGCTGCAGTGACCCTGTCTCTAATCTTGGTTTGTGATGCGGTCTTTAAATGTGATGCCTAGGATCCTTCTGTAGCATCTTAATTCCATTGCTAGGATCCTTCTCTCCAGCTCTGCAGTCAGCGTCCAAGACTCACAAGCATATAGAAATGTGGCCATGACCAGGGAGCGCATCAGTCTGATTTTGGTGCCGAGGGCTAAGCCTTTGTCTTTCCATATTAACTTTAGTTTAGAAAGGGCTGCTGTGAACTGTGCTATTCGGACCAGTAGTTCTGGTTTTGTTCCCTCATCCGAGACAATAGCTCAGAGGTATTTGAAGCTGCTAACGCTAGTTAGCTTTTCGCCTCCAATACTGATGGCCCTTGTAAAGCCCTGTTGACTATTGGTCATAATTTGTTTTTTTTTTCTGCATTTATTTGCATGCCATATGCTGCTGAAGTCTTGTCAATGCGCCTCACTAGGTCAGCTAGTTTGTCTTCTGTCCCTGCTAGGCCATCAATGTCATCTGTGAAGTGCAAGTTTGTAACTTTTCTTCCTCCAATATTTACAATACCTTCAAATCCCTCGAGAGCATCTTCCATTATCCTTTCAAGGAAGATATTACAGAGTGTTGGTGAAAGGAGGCAGCCTTGTCTTACTCCAACTGTGGTTTTGAACCATTCCCCAATATTTGTTGTTGAAGTACACCGCACTGGTGGCATCCTTGTGTAGGTTCTGGATAACTTTGGTAATGTTTGTATTAATGTTATATTTTTCCATTGTCAACCAGAGTGCCCCATGCAATACTTGATCAAAAGCATTCTTGAAATCAATAATTCCTCTTTAGAAACTCTTAATAATAAGACATGCCATATGTAAGAAAGAAATATTTTACCTTTGTAACTCATTTGAGTTTTTTTTTTTTAAAGAAATAATTTGAAGAGAAAGAAAATCTGTACAGAAAATATTGATAGAAAAAGATAAAATGTTTTAAAGAAAATCATTTTGGTTAGTCCTACATGGAATTCTAATATGGAAGATGTTTTGTAACCCACAACAAAAGTAGGAAACCTTTATCTTTTTTACCTTCTGAAATGTGTTCAGTTCTTCCTCCAAATTGTATTCCTAACATCTTCATGTCACTTTCATGGTAACTGTATAGGTAAAGTACTCCTTTCATACCTTGCAATCTTTAGGGCAAGATGATATAATGCTAGACCTTGCTATCTATAGGGCAAGATGATATAATGCTAGACCTTGCTATATATAGGGCAAGATGATATAATGCTAGACCTTGCTATCTATAGGGCAAGATGATATAATGCTAGACCTTGCTATCTATAGGGCAAGATGATATAATGCTAGAACTTGCAATATATAGGGCAAGATGATATAATGCTAGACCTTGCTATCTATAGGGCAAGATGATATAATGCTAGACCTTGCTATCTATAGGGCAATATGATATAATGCTAGACCTTGCTATCTATAGGGCAAGATGATATAATGCTAGACCTTGCTATCTATAGGGCAAGATGATATAATGCTAGACCTTGCAATATATAGGGCAAGATGATATAATGCTAGACCTTGCTATCTATAGGTCAAGATGATATAATGCTAGACCTTGCAATCTATAGGGCAAGATGATATAATGCTAGACCTTGCTATCTATAGGGCAAGATGATATAATGCTAATCTTTTTCTATGGTCTATACTTTACGAGGGTTCATGTGGCCAGCACAATGACCAACTGTCTTTACTTTACACAACTAATGTTGGGTGGACTCGGGCGTCCTATGAATCCATCTGCACCAAGATTTGAACCCTTGCTCCTTGTGCTTTACCAGTCAGCCACGACACCCACATAATTGTAGACGTCCTTTGTTATTACTGGCTGCTTATATTGATATTTTGACTAACTCAAGCAATTAATGTGGACTGTTGGACTATGCTGTATGTCTGAACTTAATGTTTACCTGTAGGCTGAATTGTTGGATAGTGTTGCTCTCAACCTTCATCGCATTGATAAAGATGTCCAGAGATGTGACAGAAACTATCATTACTTCAACTGTGACAATTTGGATAAACTTCGCAATATCATGTGCACGTGAGTCCTTTCTCATTTTTTTTACTTTAACAAATCATTTCATTTAATTAAAGCTTATGTCACGTCACTTTAGTATTTCGTTTAACTAAAACTAAGCCATGTGTTATTTATAAAAAAAGTACATGTACTAATGTTTTTAATAGCTCAGTGTTTACTGAAAAAGAAACTAGATCTAACAAATGGTATCGCTTCATTCTTACAATATCTGTTAGGCTTGAGATGGCCTAGTCCATAGCTATGGTGCCATTATATAAACATATATATATATATAAAAGCCTAAGAATAACCAAAAAAAAAAAAAAAAAAAATTTTCTACAACATCCTTCCATGTCCCAAAAAGTAATTAGATCATGCGACTGACTGATTCTAACAAACTGGTCAGTGATGGTGTTTTTAGTGTGTTGAGTGGTCAGGTGAGAAAACATATAGTAACTGCATTGACCTAGATCTATTTCTTTTACGAGATTGTAAACTTTACTGTATGGTTTTCCTTTCTGAAGTAAGTCAATACATTAAATTAAAAGGGTGTCACATAGAAACAAGTCTGAAAATCTGACCATTTTTGGATCTGCGAAAAAAAAAATTAGGTTAGAAAACATCAATTACTAAGTTAGTATTGAAAGTAAAATAAAAAGAAAAATGTATTCATTGTCTGTAATTCAAAGCACATATTAAAATTGTCCAAACCATTGAAGTTTCCCTAAAAACTAGTTTAGTATCCTGTAGCACTGGCTTTTGTCCCCCCTCTCCCAAACTGAATAAATGGAGAGCCCACCTTATCCTCCCCAATCCTCCACACGTGCTTCATCCTCAGTTTGAACAGGTCCAACATATTCTTGTAACCACAGGGTTTGATTTATGATAAGAAGCTTGTCCACATGACTCATGATCTTCTTTTATAAATTACAAGCTGTTACTTCAAAAGAGAAGATAACTATGTACCTGATAGAGGTGGGGTGGGGTAGATAAACTTTAGATGGTAGCTTTGTGCTAAAACAAAGAGTTGATGGATTGAACATGAAATGATTAAAAACAGTCTTCTTTGAAAAAATGTTTTTAAGGATTAGAAAGTGCTATTAAAGAACTTTTAGTGCCACAAATGGACAACTCAATTCTAGTTGATTTTGAAAAATTAGCATTTTAAAACTTAGACCTAATAGTCAAATCATTTTAAGATTCATGGAGATTGTAATTTCTATGTCCCAAATTCTAATACCGGTAACATAAGTTTTTGCATTGAGATCTTTAATTTTTCTTATATTGTTTTCCATTTGGACATCTTAATAGCTTTTTGGAAGAGTTCTTATATAAATAGATAAAAAAAATTGTCTTACTGACATGGTGAAATAAAATTTTGTTTATTCATTTCTTATAAAAATTGTTTAGAACTTTTTTTAACTCTTTCTCTCCGTTATTATTTAACAAGTTCTGATGGAATCAACGTTGGTATCGTCAGTTAGGAGAGAAAGAGTTAAAGAGTTCTTAGCCCTAAATTTCTTTATTTTACAGCCAGACTTACATACATTTTAATTCTAAATTCACTAAGAGATTTTGTTTTTCATGTTTCAGGTATGTCTGGCAACATTTAGATGTTGGTTATGTTCAAGGAATGTGTGATTTAGTGGCTCCGTTGCTTGTTATATTTGATGATGGTTGGTTTCAGCTTTCATTGTTCTAGATTCTTTGATGAGATTATAGCTGCTTATTGACCATGGAGATGGTTCATTGTTGATTTCTTCTGCCAACAGAGTCCTTAGCGTACAGCTGTTTCTGTCAACTCATGAAGAGAATGTCCAGCAACTTTCCCCATGGAGGGGCCATGGACACGCACTTTGCTAACATGAGGTCTTTGATTCAGGTCAGTGCATTCGTTTGTCTTAATGCAGTTGTTCCCTACCCAAGATTGGGAGGGGGGAGAGTCAGTGGACAATTGGGAGAGTCAGTGGACAATTGGGAGAGTCAGTAGACAATTGGGAGAGTCAGTAGACAATCTAATTGCATTCATTGCCAATCTATGATGGGGAGTGCACATTTATAATGGCTGTGAAGCAGACTTTATAATAGCATTGAAAGATTCAAACTGATTAATAAAAGTAAAAATTTAAACTTTATAATAGCTGAAACATGCCGACTGTAAAACATTCAGGCTTTATGATAACAGTTAAACATTCAGACTTAATAATAACTTTAAAACATTCAGATTTATACTATCAGAGAAACATTCCAACTTTATAATAGTGATAAAACATTCAACCTTAATAATAGCAGTGAAACCTACAAAATGTGATTTAGCAATATTCTGTTGCTTTCTTAAAAATACTGGTAGGTGTATGACTACTTTTATGTTTAAAAAAATACATGTTAGTAGAAAATTCTATTTAGTTGTTTTTTTCTATATCAACTGATTAGCTGGTTCAGATGCAGACAAAACCATTGACCATGTGGGGTCTATTTTTTCTTTTTTTTTTTCTGCATCTGTCTTTGTCAAGGGCTTTTTATTGTGTCCCACGACCTTTGTGTGAACTCTTCAGCTGTCAAGAGGTCATCTGCTTGCCTATGTGCCAGTGAGGGCTAAATGACACTAGAGTTGATCTTTATAGTGCTTCTTGGGTTTGTGGGTTGCACCAGCTCATCAAAAACATTCGCCTTCGGCACGTGGTAATCTTCCATATGGAATTTTGGTATTCAACCTAGGGCCTCTGTCCAGACTTTTGTATGACTCTAATACCTGGGGACTCTATGGGAGATCTTCACTGCTTCCATCAAAGGAACCTTGGCTCCTTAATGAGCACAGATAACCTTGTTATGCATTCTTATTAGTTATTGAAATAATTCTCCAAACAAAATGTATGGTTGAACTAAATGACTATTTGATAACTAACAATATGTCAACAGATACTAGATGCTGAGTTGTTTGAACACATGCACCAACATGGAGACTACACACATTTCTACTTCTGCTACCGCTGGTTCCTGTTGGATTTTAAGAGAGGTAATGAACTGGCTCAAGTCACTACATTTTATTGATCTTAAACCTATCCTAAGATTATTATTGCACTTTAACATTGGTATTTCTGTGTATTGCTATGAATTTTCAATATACCTATTTCAATTGCTACACCATAAGCAAAAAAAAAAAAAATCTTTTGCAACCAGAATAGTGTTACTTTCAGTGTAGTGTGTTACCAATCTCACAAACTGATTATAGAAATAAAAATAAAAAAGTAAAAGTATCACTTTAGCTACTATTTTAGTAAGAGACTTTTATATTTGAATACATACAAATAGGAATTAACATTAGTCTGTGTAAAAATTTGTTTTGAAACAAACTAGTAATAATTTTTATGAGCTTTTGTTAAGATTCCAACCATTTAATGAAATCACTCAATTTCTCTCACTGTGTGTTTGTTTCCCTCTACCAGAATTGATCTATGATGATGTGTTTGCTGTCTGGGAAACTATCTGGGCTGCCAAGCACATGACTTCCAGCCATTTTGTATTGTTCATAGCGCTGGCACTTGTCCAGGTCTACAGGGAAATCATACTTGACAATAACATGGACTTTACTGATATCATCAAATTCTTCAATGGTATGTACTTCACAATTTCATATATAGGTTAGTCTTAGTAAAGTTTGTGTTTACTCTCTACCCCATATCACCCAAAAAAATAAATATACAAGAATTATTGTTCTTTAATACACTTTTTAAATTTTAATTAGCAGAATCTAAAAGCCCTATTAAAAAAATAAATTTTAAAGCATATATATATACGGTATATATATATATTTATTTAAATACCGTTATAATTGTATACATCAGCTGCATGGAGAGTGGGGAACTGATGTGTTCTGACGACAGCTAATGCCCAGTCATTCGTCTCATTTCTATAAGATGATCCATAGTCGCTTAGCAACTGAAGGAGGCCATATATATATATAGCTCCTCCTTCGTGGTGGAAGATGAGCATATTTCTCATATCCTATGAACTCGAATAAGAGGAACAATAACATAAATAAAGCAGTAGGTTATCTTGTTCTTGAGAAGTACATTCTAACATTGTGGCCAGATACTGGGACTTCTTGCCAATACTGGGAACTTTATTTATAAGTTGTTCAAAAAAGTTTAGTGAAGACTTATTCAAAGTTGGATAAAGGTTACATCAATGTTTCATTAGTGGCTGTGTACCAGCAATTCATCTTTTTTTTTCTTGTCTCACTCTAGAAATGGCAGAGCATCACAATACTAAGCAAGTGCTCAAAATTGCCAGAGAACTGGTTGCAAGGTTACAGACTTTAATTGACAATAAATGAATCTTTGACAGCTCTTGGCCAGGGAGGGATACTAGATGAGTGCCAAAAAAAAAAGGTTGTTTCACTTACTGTTTACATACATGTCTGTCTTTACAGATCCAATGTTTTCACACCAAACATAATTGTTTAGTCAGTGGTATTATTTTTTTTTGTGAGATGTTTAAGTAGCAATGTAGCAAAGTTGAATTCAATGACCAATTATTGATATGGTTAGTTACTTTTGAGTGTATTTTTAGTGCTCTATTTATTGTTTAAACTTGAACAAAATAAATGTACATAAGTTGTTTTTTTTTTTTTGTTCTGTTTAATTTTCTGAGGCATGTTTTTATACAGCATTTATATTTTTAATAATATTATGTAAACATTTTCTTTTTTGTTCTGTAGAATCCAAATGTATTTAAACTTTACAGATAAATCTAACATACAGAATTTATGTATAATATTTCAAATTTATAACACAAATTCACACAAATGTTGTTCACTTTTTCAGTAAATAATTTTTTTTTATGTTTGCAACATTTATACATTTACAAAAATTGTTACTTTTTGTGTCCAGAAAGTTTCTTTCTTTTAATAATTTCATTATTTTTACAACTTTTACTGAGCTATTTTCAGAGACCTTCAATATATATATAATTTTATGATACCACCTGATGCTGAAACAGTAAAATGAGTCTGTGATTTGTTTGTTTTTTTAAATTGATCTGTTTCATAGTAGCACACTTTTTAATAGGAAGTTATCTTGAACATAGTTATCAACCCTTTCTCCGATAACTACTAGAAATTGGAAAATGCAACCCAGCTTTTGAATCTCAATCTTAACAATAAAATTTAAGTATAATGCTTTTGACTTTTAGTTGTCAACTTAGTGTTACAACATATATAAAAACTAATTGAAGGTGCTTACATTTAAACTGAGATGTAATGATTACATATAAAACTTAGTGTTACAACATATATAAAAACTAATTGAAGGCGCTTACATTTAAACTGAGATGTAATGATAACATATAAAACTAAGTTTACATTTGATTTCGGTAGTATTGAATTTTCATTTTGGAACAAAGTTGTTCATTTGCTTCTTATTTTAATAATTTAATATTTTAAACTTTGTTTAATTTTGAGTATCCTGTGTTTACACAAATAACTGTCTCTAAAAGGGTAACAAAATACTTGGCTATTGATACTGGCCAGTGCAATGTTTATTTATGAATGTGAAGTCTAGACACTTGTCATTTAGATTTATAGACAATGAGGAATGTTCTTAACTAATTTAAACAACTTTTAAAATTAGATGGTGCAAAAGTTTTGTTACAAAATATTTTGGCACGTGTATGCTATGTTCTTAAAGGCCACACTATACATAATATGTACTTTTAAGTTCAAATAGTGACACATCTGTACCTAAGGTTCAGAAAGTTACATGTTTGTAAGTAGGTTCAGATAGTGACACTTTAGTACTTGGGTTCAGATTGTGATTTTAAATCTGATTCAATATTCTAACAAAGAAATTCAAAACAATATGTTAGACTGAAGGAAGTTTCACATGGGCGTTCATGTTATTATTTTTTGTTCTACAGTCAGGCAAAGCCAAAAATCAAAATAATTTATTCTTGTAAATTACTTTTTGTTTGTGAGCATAAATTGTTCCTCGGTTGTGCATTTTATGAACAAAAATTTGCTTTGAAACATTTTCATGTTTTTAATATTTTTATACTCTAGTTGTTTTTTTTTGTTTGTTTTTTACTACACTTTTGTTACTAAAACATTTATACCTTTTAAATAATAAGAGTTCCATTTTTGTGATGTTTGATACTTGAGACAAACTATACCAGGTACTTGGCTTTACAAGATCTAATCTAATGTCTTATTGAAACAATTGTTGAATATTGTTGGTTGTTGCTCTAAAATCATTCTTAATTTCCTGGATCTTTATTTTTGAGAAAGGGAAAACCCGGAAACATTTGGTTTTACTCCCCGTATAGAAATGTCAATTCACAAAATGTCCATTAAAGATATAGATATAATGTGTATAATTACACACTAGTCATTACATGTTTAAAGATCTATAATTACAC
>JADKLZ010034276.1:10659-24318 GCA_021533235.1 Biomphalaria straminea
GCTGCAGACTTTAGTCTTGTTTTAATCAAATAAAATGTATACTTATAGAGTTTTAGATCTTTTGAATCAAAGTTTACTATTACAGATGGGAAAAAAAGTTTTCAATAGAGGCTGCACAAAATATTTACATTTATATATATTTGAGGTGTTTATGTTACATTTAAAATTTAGCACTGGTAAAAGCACATTTTAAGCACTCAAGTAGTTAACATGTGGTTAAACTATGCAATACGTTAACATCCAAAAACGGATTATTTCAGGGTTGGCGCACTGTAGACATCTAAAGACAGTCCGCACTCATCTGTCTGGTCTTGTCTATCACACAACAGTCTCTGAAGACTCGCCTGTGGATGGTAAGATAGGACTGACTACAGAGATGTGGTCAAAGCTTTGTCAGAATGGCATTGTAAGTAATTGAGATGAAGACTTTGCTTTAAGCTCACTTTGATTAAGATCAAATGTTTAATTTCTCACCCCTCAAACTTTTTATGACGGTACCCCGTCAAAATAGCACGGACAAAATAGCGTGGACAGTTCATAATTTCAACTGAAAGGTTACCTATCCAGCTCATTGTGCCATTTGATTTCTTTAGTTAATTCCCCTTAATAATTAAAAGTCAGCTCTTAAGACATGTTAATAATGTAAACCTGTTTCCACCTAACTGGTGGTTTAATGTAGTCCTGTTCTATATAAAGTCTCCTTTTATTTTTCTTCATTGACATCTGGCACACATTTGGCATTCAGTGGACTCTGAGCTTTATTTTGCAGTAAAAATCCAAGTCTCTATCGCATTTAATGCTCCATCAGTTTTCCATCAAATCTTTTAACTGTTAGAGACTGTAACTATAATTTAGCATTCTTTAAAATAAAGAATATATAGAACGTACAACTTTTTCTCTTGTTTTGGACAGGTGACAGACTCTAAAGAAGTGTACAGATTAGTTTATTTTGGAGGTGTGGCACATGAACTCAGGAAACAGGTCAGACATTACACATTGACAATTACATCTTAAATTATCTTATATAATACAGACGTTACTTCAAAAAAAAAAAAAGATAATTATCTTCTTGAGGCTTTGTTTGCTGAATACCAAGACATCCTTCATTTCAAGTTCAACATTTATTTCAAATAAAGTTTATGCTTGAGGTTTGGATGTAACGATAATTTAGTTTCTTTAAGGAGGACTCATAAAGTCTTCAGAAATTGTAGTGATAAAGTCTATTACATAAAAATATAACTCTCTGTTCAATGTTTTCACATTGATTTCTGTTCTCCTCAGGTGTGGCCATATCTACTTGGTCACCATAAATTTGGCAGCTCCCCTGAAGAGCGTGAAGGCTTGGAGCAAGCAGTCCGCACAGAGTATGAGAAAATTATGTCAGAGTGGTTGGCAGTCGAAGCAATCATACGCCAGAGGGACAAGGAGGTTATTGCTGCCAACCTAGCCAAGTTATCTCAGGAAAGCACAGATGGCCACATACCACTGGTTCGCAAAGACTCAAGCCTGAGCAACGAGGTGTGGTCGCCTTACCAGTTTTTTCACATGTTTCAGGCATGGGTGACTATGTACACATTGTATTGCTGTATGGCATGTGTACATAGAGGATTGTTCAGAAACGTATCTTGTCTAATAGCTTTTTGCTGGTGTACATAGATAGTTTTTTGCCTATGCTTCTGTATCATGTTTGAATTTGGCTGAATAGTTAGTTGTTGGCATCTTTGTCTGTCATGTTCGAATTGAACGCCAATCACAACTGGTGTGGAGACTTGAATTAGAAATTTCTTGGATCATGTTATGTTTGGTTAAAGGCTAGTAGATTGGATACAGATTACACATTTTCCACAGCAGTCATAAATAACTTAGGTTCATGAGAAATAAGTACCAATATTAAAAATTCTATCTTATTTACCAGGTATCATTCCAAAACCAATGGGGAAAACATTTGAGTTCATCTCTAAATCTTTATATGCTATAAGAATTAAATTTTAGCAATAAAAAAACAACAATAAAATCTAATTTTTTATTTGGATACCTAATTGTTCATTGCTGTTTAAGTAATTGCAATCCAATATTATTATTAGAAAATTCAATGGGAATTGTGTGTGCCTACACCCATAAGCTGCATGTTAAAAAATAACTCACAAGGCTTGTGGATATTCAATATGTGTGCATGCTGCTTATGTCTCAGCATAGTTTATCAAGTTTATTTCATTATAAATTCTCCAATCTGCTGGGTTTTTTTTTGGTTTACATCTATTACGAAATTTATGTAGCAAGAAGAACTGATTTACATTTAGTGTGATTGCATTGTTCAGTTGAAATTGATTTTTTTCTTCCAACTGATTGAAACATTGAGTCTTGAAAACATTTAAGAGAACTTTCAACATTCATTAGAAACATTAGATTCACTAGAAACAAAGAGTTTTATGTAGCAAGAAGAAATGATTTACATTTAGTGGGATTGCATTGTTCAGTTGAAATTGATTTTTCTTCCAACTGATTGAAACATTGAGTCTTGAAAACATTTAAGAGAACTTTCAACATTGATTGCAAACTAGATCTGAGTTCATGTGTATGTTATCTGGACACAAATACTATACACATATATAAGTGCACTCTATATAGTGAACACATGCTAAATAATTGAATATGATTACATGAATCTTTTGATCATTTAAAATTAAACTTTAAAAAAACTTATTCATATTAAATTTTTCTTTTGATTACCAGAATAAATAGTTTTCTAAAAATATTTTTTGGGTTGAAATAGGGTTTATTTCTCAACATTGACTGCTATGAAAAACAAATTGCTTACATAAATTTAATAAAAATTGAATTATTGAGAAAGTTGTAGAATTTTCACATAGTTTACATTGAAGGCTGCTATCTAGTATTCTGGGTAGGCATAAGGCACAAACATAGTTTTTTATTTACTTTTTTTTTTTTTTTTGTAAAAAAATCTTTAGTTGATCTTTAAAACTTTCAAATTTTATATTGGCATGAAAAATTTAAGACAAAATTTTATTTTGCGTATTTTAAAATTGAATAAAAAAACAAATAGCTCAACTTTTCTGCTTTTTTGACGCACCTACAGGTGTTTGTGTCATTTGAATCAGAAGAGATGTCAAGGCCAGAGACTGTGGTAGAGGAGAGCTCCACTGCCCGCACCACACCCTCCTCTGACAGGAAGACCAGCATGGAGCTGTCCATCACATCCTCCACAATAGATCGGGCAGTTGGCACTGACACTCCTCCCATGCCCATCAAAAAAGGGCACCTGTATCAGGACAGTCCAGATGATGGTCTGGGAGACTCCTTGGCCAGAGGAAGTTCCACCACTACTGAGACTGACCGGTGAGTTTGGAATGAATTAGACCTGCCAACAGTTAACAAATACCATGTCCATAAATGAAGACAGCTCTAAAAATAAATCCCTCCTTAAGAATGTGTAGTAAATTATATATTGAACTATGATATATTACTGGCTTTAATGATAGCACTTCTTTTGGGCTCTGTAAGCATAAAGACAAGGCTTTCCTGACAAATTAAAAGCTATAATACAAAAAACAACAAAAAGTCAAAAATGGATCCAAAATAAGGAAATTATTGAAATAAAAAAAAACAACACTTTTCTACATGTGCTGGCCCAATGTTAAATAATCAATGTTTTGGGGATTTAATATATTACAGAAATGAAAATTCACAGAAATACTGCAAACACAAAAGACAGCAATACATTTTAAGTTAATTATTTAGTGGCACTAGTGAATTTTCCATAGTTGTCTTTCAATATAGAGTTTAATACTTACATTTCATGCCCCCCCTCTCTCTCTTTGGCATCCTTTTTTCATTCTCTTGTTTTTCTGTATGACCCTATGTTTGTCTTTATAGTTCTTCTTTTCCAATATTTACTTTCTATGACCCTGCATTTTATCTTTTTAAAAATTGCAGTTCGAATTTACAGTGCAAATATTTAAGTGAAATGTAAAAAAAAACAAAAAAAACAAAAAAAAACAAATACTGTTTTTTTTTAAAAACATTCCATGGTATAATATCTTAGTATCAAATAAAATTAATAAAACTCAAAAATTTTACTTTCTAGACTACTACTAGCAGAGCTTACTATATCCTTCATAATTCCCAAAACTTTTTATGTGTATGATACAGACCTATATCTAACTTGTCATTCCCATATTTTATCACAAGACATTTGAGCAGTAATGGTTTTTAAACATTTTGCATGATGCTTACAAAACTTGCTGGTTATTTCATTTCATCCCTTTCATCTTCCACTGAGCAGGTCAAAGACAGACTCTGTTGGAGACTCTGGATTTCTGACTCCATTGACCCCCAGGTCGCTACCTGCTGATGTCACTGACAGAATCACCATGGTCACCAAGTTATCAGTGGACAGCGCTGTTCTAGATGAGGAGAATGCCAACACACAACAGGAAGTGAAGTCACGGACAAACTCGGCTCTTGAAGATGGGGAGAGCTCAAGTAAGCCGGACTCTTTGAGCACCAGTCGAACCAGCCTTGACCCCCGAGCTGGTCAAGACTATGAACCATGTCTAGGTAAGGAACTGGGATAGTTAAAGTTTATCCGAAATTTACTTTTATTTTCTTCTTTTTTATCAAGTGAACTTTGTATTCATATTCTAGAGGTGAAAGGTCATTTGTCAGCCAGTAGAGAGAGTTTGCTGTCTCCTGCATCCCCAGCTTCTAATGGAGGAATTTATTCTGTAAGAGTCTTAAAATATTTTATGTTGCTATATTCACATTTTATGTGTAAGGTAACCAACTGAATGTTACTGAAGTTACAAGACTAATGAGAGTTGTGTTTTCCTTTATCCTACCCTATTCTCCAAAGATGTTAATGGGGCAGTACATATCACTAAAAGAATCATTGCAACTAGAGTTTTACTGTTAGTGATGGATAGGTCGCACTGTTTGTTGTGTTGTCTGAGAAATTCCTTCATATGCAATATATATATAAATATATATTTTTAAAAAATGATAGCTGAGTAATTCCTCTTTACCTGTTACCTTGGGGCACCAAGCAAGAACTGTAGACCGTCTTTCTCCATTCCTCTCTATCCTTTGCCCTGTTTAAAACCTCTTTCAATGGTAGGTCGTCCATTCTTTTATGTTGTCTTCCCACCTCTTTCTCTGTCTGCCTCTTCTTCTTTTTCCTGGTACTGTTCCCTGGAGAAAGGTCTTTGCGAGTCCCAAAGATCTTGTTATATGGCAATACATTTAAAGCTTTCGTTTCTTCACAGTAGTTAGCAGGTCATCATGGGGTGCGATGGCTGCAGTGACCCTGTCTCTAATCTCGGTTTGTGATGCGGTCTTTAAATGTGATGCCTAGGATCCTTCTGTAGCATCTTAATTCCATTGCTAGGATCCTTCTCTCTAGCTCTGCTGTCAGCGTCCAAGACTCACAAGCATATAGAAATGTGGCCATGACCAGGGAGCGCATCAGTCTGATTTTGGTGCCGAGGGCTAAGCCTTTGTCTTTCCATATTAACTTAAGTTTAGAAAGGGCTGCTGTGGACTGTGCTATTCGGACCAGTAGTTCGGGTTTTGTTCCCTCATCCGAGACAATAGCTCCGAGGTATTTGAAGCTGCTAACGCAAGTTAGCTTTTCGCCTCCAATACTGATGGCCCTTGTAAAGCCCTGTTGACTATTGGTCATAATTTGTTGTTTTTTTCTGCATTTATTTGCATGCCATATGCTGCTGAAGTCTTGTCAATGCGCCTCACTAGGTCAGCTAGTTTGTCTTCTGTCCCTGCTAGGCCATCAATGTCATCTGTGAAGTGCAAGTTTATAACTTTTCTTTCTCCAATATTTACTATACCTTCAAATCCCTCGAGAGCATCTTCCATTATCCTTTCAAGGAAGATATTAAAGAGTGTTGGTGAAAGGAGGCAGCCTTGTCTTACTCCAACTGTGGTTTTGAACCATTCCCCAATATTTGTTGTTGAAGTACACCACACTGGTGGCATCCTTGTGTAGGTTCTGGATAACTTTGGTAATGTTTGTATTAATGTTATATTTTTCCATTGTCAACCAGAGTGCCCCATGCCATACTTGATCGAAAGCATTCTTGAAATCAATAATTCCTCTTTAGAAACTCTAAATAATAAGACATGCCATATGTAAGAAAGAAATATTTTACCTTTGTAACTCATTTGAGTTTTTTTTTTTTAAAGAAATAATTTGAAGAGAAAGAAAATCTGTAAAGAAAGTATTGATAGAAAAAGATAAAATATTTTAAAGAAAATCATTTTGGTTAGTCCTACATGGAATTCTAATATGGAAGATGTTTTGTAACCCACAACAAAAGTAGGAAACCTTTATCTTTTTTACCTTCTGAAATGTGTTCAGTTCTTCCTCCAAATTGTATTCCTAACATCTTCATGTCACTTTCATGGTAACTGTATAGGTAAAGTACTCCTTTCATACCTTGCAATCTTTAGGGCAAGATGATATAATGCTAGACCTTGCTATCTATAGGGCAAGATGATATAATGCTAGACCTTGCTATATATAGGGCAAGATGATATAATGCTAGACCTTGCTATCTATAGGGCAAGATGATATAATGCTAGACCTTGCTATCTATAGGGCAAGATGATATAATGCTAGAACTTGCAATATATAGGGCAAGATGATATAATGCTAGACCTTGCTATCTATAGGGCAAGATGATATAATGCTAGACCTTGCTATCTATAGGGCAATATGATATAATGCTAGACCTTGCTATCTATAGGGCAAGATGATATAATGCTAGACCTTGCTATCTATAGGGCAAGATGATATAATGCTAGACCTTGCAATATATAGGGCAAGATGATATAATGCTAGACCTTGCTATCTATAGGTCAAGATGATATAATGCTAGACCTTGCAATCTATAGGGCAAGATGATATAATGCTAGACCTTGCTATCTATAGGGCAAGATGATATAATGCTAATCTTTTTCTATGGTCTATACTTTACGAGGGTTCATGTGGCCAGCACAATGACCAACTGTCTTTACTTTACACAACTAATGTTGGGTGGACTCGGGCGTCCTATGAATCCATCTGCACCAAGATTTGAACCCTTGCTCCTTGTGCTTTACCAGTCAGCCACGACACCCACATAATTGTAGACGTCCTTTGTTATTACTGGCTGCTTATATTGATATTTTGACTAACTCAAGCAATTAATGTGGACTGTTGGACTATGCTGTATGTCTGAACTTAATGTTTACCTGTAGGCTGAATTGTTGGATAGTGTTGCTCTCAACCTTCATCGCATTGATAAAGATGTCCAGAGATGTGACAGAAACTATCATTACTTCAACTGTGACAATTTGGATAAACTTCGCAATATCATGTGCACGTGAGTCCTTTCTCATTTTTTTTACTTTAACAAATCATTTCATTTAATTAAAGCTTATGTCACGTCACTTTAGTATTTCGTTTAACTAAAACTAAGCCATGTGTTATTTATAAAAAAAGTACATGTACTAATGTTTTTAATAGCTCAGTGTTTACTGAAAAAGAAACTAGATCTAACAAATGGTATCGCTTCATTCTTACAATATCTGTTAGGCTTGAGATGGCCTAGTCCATAGCTATGGTGCCATTATATAAACATATATATATATATAAAAGCCTAAGAATAACCAAAAAAAAAAAAAAAAAAAATTTTCTACAACATCCTTCCATGTCCCAAAAAGTAATTAGATCATGCGACTGACTGATTCTAACAAACTGGTCAGTGATGGTGTTAGTAGTGTGTTGAGTGGTCAGGTGAGAAAACATATAGTAACTGCATTGACCTAGATCTATTTCTTTTACGAGATTGTAAACTTTACTGTATGGTTTTCCTTTATGAAGTAAGTCAATACATTAAAATGGGTGTCACATAGAAACAAGGCTGAAAATCTGACCACTTTTGGATGCGCGAAAAAAAAAATTAGGTTAGAAATCATCAATTACTAAGTTAGTATTGAAATTAAAATAAAAAGAAAAATGTATTCATTGTCTGTAAATCAAAGCACATATTAAAATTGTCCAAACCATTGAAGTTTCCCTAAAAACTAGTTTAGTATCCTGTAGCACTGGCTTTTGTCCCCCCTCTCCCAAACTGAATAAATGGAGAGCCCACCTTATCCTCCCCAATCCTCCACACATGCTTCATCCTCAGTTTGAACAGGTCCAACATATTCTTGTAACCACAGGGTTTGATTTATGATGAGAAGCTTGTCCACATGACTCATGATCTTCTTTTATAAATTACAAGCTGTTACTTCAAAAGAGAAGATAACTACGTACCTGATAGAGGTGGGGTGGGGTAGATAAACTTTAGATGGTAGCTTTGTGCTAAAACAAAGAGTTGATGGATTGAACATGAAATAATTAAAAACAGTCTTCTTTGAAAAATTGTTTTTAAGGATTAGAAAGTGCTATTAAAGACCTTTTAGTGCCACAAATGGACAACTCACTTCTAGTTGATTTTGAAAAATTAGCATTTTAAAACTTAGACCTAATAGTCAAATCATTTTAAGATTCATGGAGATTGTAATTTCTATGTCCCAAATTCTAATACCGGTAACATAAGTTTTTGCATTGAGATCTTTAATTTTTCTTATATTGTTTTCCATTTGGACATCTTAATAGCTTTTTGGAAGAGTTCTTATATAAATAGATAAAAAAAATTGTCTTACTGACATGGTGAAATAAAATTTTGTTTATTCATTTCTTATAAAAATTGTTTAGAACTTTTTTTAACTCTTTCTCTCCGTTATTATTTAACAAGTTCTGATGGAATCAACGTTGGTATCGTCAGTTAGGAGAGAAAGAGTTAAAGAGTTCTTAGCCCTAAATTTCCTTATTTTACAGCCAGACTTTCATACATTTTAATTCTAAATTCACTAAGAGATTTTGTTTTTCATGTTTCAGGTATGTCTGGCAACATTTAGATGTTGGTTATGTTCAAGGAATGTGTGATTTAGTGGCTCCGTTGCTTGTTATATTTGATGATGGTTGGTTTCAGCTTTCATTGTTCTAGATTCTTTGATGAGATTATAGCTGCTTATTGACCATGGAGATGGTTCATTGTTGATTTCTTCTGCCAACAGAGTCCTTAGCGTACAGCTGTTTCTGTCAACTCATGAAGAGAATGTCCAGCAACTTTCCCCATGGAGGGGCCATGGACACGCACTTTGCTAACATGAGGTCTTTGATTCAGGTCAGTGCATTCGTTTGTCTTAATGCAGTTGTTCCCTACCCAAGATTGGGAGGGGGGAGAGTCAGTGTACAATTGGTAGAGTCAGTAGTCAATCTAATTGCATTCATTGTCAATCTATGATGGGGAGTGCACATTTATAATGGCTGTGAAGTCGACTTTATAATAGCATTGAAAGATTCAAAATGATTAATAGAAGTAAAAATTTAAACTTTATAATAGCTGTGAAACATGCCGACTTTAAAACATTCAGGCTTTATGATAACTTTAAAACATTCAGACTTTATGATAACAGTTAAACATTCAGACTTTATAATAACTTTAAAACATTCAGACTTTATGATAACAGTTAAACATTCAGACTTTATAAAAACTTTAAAACATTCAGATTTATACTATCAGAGAAACATTCCAACTTTATAATAGTGATAAAACATTCAACCTTAATAATAGCAGTGAAACATACAAAATGTGATTTAGCAATATTCTGTTGCTTTCTTAAAAATACTGGTAGGTGTAATGACTACTTTTATGTTTAAAAAAATACATGTTAGTAGAAAATTCTATTTAGTTGTTTTTTTCTATATCAACTGATTAGCTGGTTCAGATGCAGACAAAACCATTGACCATGTGGGGTCTATTTTTTCTTTTTTTTTTTCTGCATCTGTCTTTGTCAAGGGCTTTTTATTGTGTCCCACGACCTTTGTGTGAACTCTTCAGCTGTCAAGAGGTCATCTGCTTGCCTATGTGCCAGTGAGGGCTAAATGACACTAGAGTTGATCTTTATAGTGCTTCTTGGGTTTGTGGGTTGGACCAGCTCATCAAAAACATTCGCCTTCGGCACATGGTAATCTTCCATATGGAATTTTGGTATTCAGCCTAAGGCCTCTGTCCAGACTTTTGTATGACTCTAATATCTGGGGACTCTATGGGAGACCTTCACTGCTTCCATCAAAGGAACCTTGGCTCCTTAATGAGCACAGATAACCTTGTTATGCATTCTTATTAGTTATTGAAATAATTCTCCAAACAAAATGTATGGTTGAACTAAATGACTATTTGATAACCAACAATTTGTCAACAGATACTAGATGCTGAGTTGTTTGAACACATGCACCAACATGGAGACTACACACATTTCTACTTCTGCTACCGCTGGTTCCTGTTGGATTTTAAGAGAGGTAATGAACTGGCTCAAGTCACTACATTTTAATGATCTTAAACCTATCCTAAGATTATTATTGCACTTTAACATTGGTATTTCTGTGTATTGCTCTGAATTTTCAATATACCTATTTCAATTGCTACACCATAAGCAAAAAAAAATAAAAAAATTATCTTTTGCAACTAGAATAGTGTTACTTTCAGTGTAGTGTGTTACCAATCTCACAAACTGATTATAAAAATAAAAAAGTGAAAGTATCACTTTAGCTACTATTTTATTAAGAGACTTTTATATTTGAATACATACAAATAGGAATTAACATTAGTCTGTGTAAAAATTTGTTTTGAAACAAACTAGTAATAATTTTTATGAGCTTTTGTTAAGATTCCAACCATTTAATGAAATCACTCAATTTCTCTCGCTGTGTGTTTGTTTCCCTCTACCAGAATTGATCTATGATGATGTGTTTGCTGTCTGGGAAACTATCTGGGCTGCCAAGCACATGACTTCCAGCCATTTTGTATTGTTCATAGCGCTGGCACTTGTCCAGGTCTACAGGGAAATCATACTTGACAATAACATGGACTTTACTGATATCATCAAATTCTTCAATGGTATGTACTTCACAATTTCATATATAGGTTAGTCTTAGTAAAGTTTACTATAAAGTTTACTCCCTACCCCATATCACCCAAAAAAATAAATATACAAGAATTATTGTTCTTTAATATACTTTTTAAATTTTAAATAGCAGAATCTAAAAGCCCTATTAAAAAAATAAATTGTGAAGCATATATATATATATATATATATATTTATTTAAATACCCTTATAATTGTATACATCAGCTGCATGGAGAGTGGGGAACTGATGTGTTCTGACGACAGCTAATGCCCAGTCATTCGTCTCATTTCTATAAGATGATCCATAGTCGCTTAGCAACTGAAGGAGGCCATATATATATATAGCTCCTCCTTCGTGGTGGCAGATGAGCATATTTCTCATATCCTATGAACTCGAATAAGAGGAACAATAACATAAATAAAGCAGTAGGTTATCTTGTTCTTGAGAAGTACATTCTAACATTGTGGCCAGATACTGGGACTTAATGAAGACTTATTGAAAGTTGGATAAAGGTTACATCAATGTTTCATTAGTGGCTGTGTACCAGCAATTCATCTTTTTTTTCTTGTCTCACTCTAGAAATGGCAGAGCATCACAATACTAAGCAAGTGCTCAAAATTGCCAGAGAACTGGTTGCAAGGTTACAGACTTTAATTGACAATAAATGAATCTTTGACAGCTCTTGGCCAGGGAGGGATACTAGATGAGTGCCAAAAAAAAAAAGGTTGTTTCACTTACTGTTTACATACATGTCTGTCTTTACAGATCCAATGTTTTCACACCAAACGTAATTGTTTAGTCAGTGGTATTTTTTTTTGTGAGATGTTTAAGTAGCAATGTAGCAAAGTTGAATTCAATGACCAATTATTGATATGGTTAATTACTTTTGAGTGTATTTTTAGTGCTCTATTTATAGTTTAAACTTGAACAAAATAAATGTACATAAGTTGTTTTTTTTTTTTTGTTCTGTTTAATTTTCTGAGGCATGTTTTTATACAGCATTTATATTTTTAATAATATTATGTAAACATTTTCTTTTTTGTTCTTTAGAATCCAAATGTATTTAAACTTTACAGATAAATCTAACATACAGAATTTATGTATAATATTTCAAATTTATAACACAAATTCACACAACTTTTACTGAGCTATTTTCAGAGACCTTCAATATATATATAATTTTATGATACCACCTGATGCTGAAACAGTTAAATGAGTCTGTGCTTTGTTTGTTTTTTAAATTGAGCTGTTTCATAGTAGCACACTTTTTAATAGGAAGTAATCTTGAACATAGTTATCAACCCTTTCTCCAATAACTACTAGAAATTGGAAAATGCAACCCAGCTTTTGAATCTCAATCTTAACAATAAAATTTAAGTATAATGCTTTTGACTTTTAGTTGTCAACTTAATGTTACAACATATATAAAAACTAATTGAAGGTGCTTACTTTTAAACTGAGATGTAATGATTACATATAAAACTTAGTGTTACAACATATATAAAAACTAATTGAAGGCGGTTACATTTAAACTGAGATGTAATGATTACATATAAAACTAAGTTTACATTTGATTTCAGTAGTATTGAATTTTCATTTTGGAACAAAGTTGTTCATTTGCTTCTTATTTTAATAATTTAATATTTTAAATTTTGTTTAATTTTGAGTATCCTGTGTAGACACAAATAACTGTCTCTAAAAGGGTAACAAAATACTTGGCTATGGATACTGGCCAGTGCAATGTTTATTTATGAATGTGAAGTCTAGACACTTGTCATTTAGATTTATAGACAATGAGGAATGTTCTCAATTAATTTAAACAACTTTTAAAATTAGATGGCGCAAAAGTTTTGTTACAAAATATTTTGGCACGTGTATGCTATGTTCTTAAAGGCCACACTATACATAATATGTACTTTTAAGTTCAAATAGTGACACATCTGTACCTAAGGTTCAGAAAGTCACATGTTTGTAAGTAGGTTCAGATAGTGACACTTCGGTACTTGGGTTCAGATTGTGATTTTAAATCTGATTCAATATTCTAACAAAGAAATTCAAAACAATATGTTAGACTGAAGGAAGTTTCACATGGGCGTTCATGTTATTATTTTTTGTTCTACAGTCAGGCAAAGCCAAAAATCAAAATAATTTATTCTTGTAAATTACTTTTTGTTTGTGAGCATAAATTGTTCTTCGGTTGTGCATTTTATGAACAAAAATTTGCTTTGAAACATTTTCATGTTTTTAATATTTTTATACTCTAGTTGGTTTTTTTTTGTTTGTTTTTTACTACACTTTTGTTACTAAAACATTTATACCTTTTAAATAATAAGAGTTCCATTTTTGTGATGTTTGATACTTGAGACAAACTATATATAGGTACTTGGCTTTACAAGATCTAATCTAATGTCTTATTGAAACAATTGTTGAATATTGTTGGTTGTTGCTCTAAAATCATTCTTAATTTCCTGGATCTTTATTTTTGAGAAAGGGAAAACCCGGAAACATTTGGTTTTACTCCCCGTATAGAAATGTCACTTCACAAAATGTCCATTAAAGATATAGATATAATGTGTATAATTACACACTAGTCATTACATGTTTAAAGATCTATAATTACAC
>JADKLZ010034281.1:0-20279 GCA_021533235.1 Biomphalaria straminea
TTTGGCCTCAAATGTGTATCCCGCGGCCTTTGTGAGTGACCTCCAGCTGTCTCGTTCCGACGCCGCATGCAGCCAGGTGCTCTCTTCTATGTCAGCCAAGGAAAGTTGACGCCTAAGCTGGTCTTTGAAGCGTTTCCGTGTGGCGCCTCTGTTACGTCGACCACCTTATTTTAGCTCACCAAAAAGGACTGCCTTTGGCATACGTTCGTCTCCCATACGGGATACGTGCCCTGCCCAGCGTAGCTGTCGGACCATAAGAAGTCCCTCTATACTGTCCATACCGGCGTTCGCAAGGACATCGCTGTTTGTAGTGCGGTCTTGCCATCGTATGACTATACGTATATATGATCCTCTGACCTCTAAAAATTGTATAGCTATGGCTATGTTGATCTGGATCTATAATAATATAGATCTAGAACAGGGGCAAAATAGAACCGTGAGATTAATATAATAACAAATGAATAATAGTAGGCTACAATAACACTATAGACTATAGAGATGCAGAAGACGTATTAAGATGCAGTCTTTTATGCCTGTCCGTTAAAACTGGCCTCTCCACCAACCGACAAAACATACAGCGTTTTCATCACCTCCCCCAGCCCTTGGTGTCGCAAACGACCCCAGACATAGGCTTAAATCTATAGTAGACCCTAATATGCCAAGCTGAGTCGTTCATCTAATGCCCTTCAATTTCTAGATCATAAATGCTTTCAAGCCCAGTGCCATTTTTTGTGTATAGGCCTACTGATGGGTCGATCGATATTAAAGATTCTGGAAAAGAAGGCTATGGAGCCTACATCGAGTTTCTTGGCTCTTACTCAGTCAAAATCTGTGGACCATGTGCTATAAGGTAGCTAGTGTTTGCAGTTTTGATGCGGATGCCATGGCAGTTTGTGAAGCCTTAAAAGTCACTGACTCTCAACTTGGCGAGGGACATTTGAGGGCAACACAGATTGTTGTGGTCACTGCGACTCAAAACTTGTAGGCCTACTACAGGCTTTGCAAAGCACTGGACCATCCCCACTCCAATATCGACAGTCATTGACATGGCCTCACACAACATAAAGCAGTTGACGTTATGGCCCCCTTCTAATTATGTACTGGGTAACGAGTCATATAGGTGTGACTGGCAACACTATTGCAGACTCCTTGGCCATGTGCAGGGACGGCAAACACCACCCACCGCACAGGCTGTAAGTTTTCATCATGCTCTGGCTATAATTAAAAAAAATCAGAAATGGAAAAGTGGTTTGAATAACTTTGAATACTGGGACAAGTAGAAATAGCCTCGTGGAGTCTGGGAGCGCATGAGGCGCCCTGACCGCACTTCCCTGTGGCGGAGGCTGTCCAGGCCTGAGCAAACATAAGCATGAACAGTGCGCGGGGCAGCTGCACTGCCCTGTTGGCTCATAATAGGGCCTACAGGCCTACTTCTCACGGCTATAGCCACATTTCGATTAACAAGTTCTGCTGTCTCCCTGTTCTTCAGTGTCACATCTAATAGACTGGATCATAGACATAAATAAATATAGACTGGCCGATAAAAGAGTTTTATGAAAAGAAAATTTGTGACCTGCAATTTTGTGTACTTTATTTATGTCTACGAGTTTTGTTTAATCTCTAAGACTGAAGATCATGCAATTATTCAATTTTTCAGAATTCGGAAATCCGAATACAATAGATATACATGTTTTCAAGTTACATGAAGTTACTCCCTTTTTCCAGTCTATATTTATTTATGTCTATGGACTGGATACTTTCTTTAGTCAGCTTGTGAACACTGAATTTTCTAATCTCTGGACAAAGATGACATGAATTTCGTATTCCATGAATATAATAATTTAATTTAATAACCTAAACTATATATAGCCTAGATCTATATACTTGTGAAAGTCTTTGGGATGATAGCGCTTCGACTAACCTTCTGGAAACCAAGATTTCAAAAGGAATAGGGACTTAGAAATATGGAACCATCCATGAAAGCGCCAGAAGGTCAATGAAGTGGCAAAATAAAATATAAAAAAAAAGGCTATACTAAATCAAAGTTTTGGGTGGTCAAAGCAAACTGATACTGATACATGATGACACCATTATATATTCTGGACATGAACATCAAGACCACTATCACACACAAAGGAATAGCACTCTTACTGTCAGCAGAGGCACCAAAAGCTCTGCTAGGATGGGGGCCTGTTTCCCCCTGCTAATGTCAGCCATAAAAGCGATGTGGCTGACTCGCTGATGCTTGATGTCCTGGTCTCAGTTAAGACTGTAATTTTTAAGGCGCCATGGAGTCCAACTCTAATGGGTACCTGACTTAAGGTAGGGAAAGTTATCATGACACACTGCTCGTTAACTGTTGGCCAAAGAAACAGATGACCTAGGCTTAGACTTTAGACATAATCTGCACTAGGCCAAGAAAGTGGTGAACCATCAGAGCCCTTCGAAGTATCAAACGGGGTAAAACAAGGCTGTGTCCTAGCACCTACACTGTTCAGTATCATGTTCTCCGCTATGCTGACAGATGCTTTCACGGATAGAGAAAACAAAGGAATACAGATTTGATGGTGGCCTATTCAACCCGAGGCGGCTCAAAGCAAAATCAAAAACAAATTCAGCAGTAATCAGAGACTTGCTATTTGCTGACGACTGCGCCCTAAATGCCTGCTCTGAAGACGATCTACAAAGCATCGTCAGTGACTTCTCAAGAGCATGCTCAGACTTTGGCCTTACCATTAACACAAATAAGACTGAAGTCTTATATTTACCTGCTCCTGGGAAAGCCTACTCGGATCCAAGCATCACTATAAATGGACACGATATAAATGCAGTGGACAAATTCACATATCTTGGCAGCACACTCTCCAGAAATGGAAATATCGATAATGAAATCAACCTTCGCATCGCCAAGGCCAGTGCATCATATGGCAGACTATCAAACAATGTTTGGAACAGACGTGGTATCACCACAAACACTAAGCTAGGGGTCTACCGAGCCGTCATCCTACCTACATGCCTCAGAAACATGGACAGTATACAGAAGACATGCCAAGAAACTTAATCACTTTCACATGACATGTCTAAGAAAAATACTAAATGTCAAATGGCAAGACAGAATGCCAGATACTGAAGTCCTTCAAAGAGCGGGTTTGAAAAGCATCCACACAATCCTGATGAATCCCAGCTGCGATGGGCAGGACACGTGTGCAGGATGGAGGACCACCGCATCCCAAAACGTCTCATGTATGGCCAATTAAGAGAAGGCAAGCGCTCGCAAGGTGGTCAAAAAAAGCGCTACAAAGACACCCTCAAAGCTTCTCTAAAGGAGTTCAACATTGACCCAGGCACCTGGGAGACAGAGGCACATGACAGAGTATCATGGCGCCGCGCTGTGAGATCCGGCGCACAGGTTGCTGAGGAAAAAAGAACAACGCTGGCGAAAGAAAAACGCCAGAGAAGGAAAGCAAGGCAAACGACACTAGCTCCAGCTGGAATTACCTGCCCAGAGTGCGGCCGAACATTCCGGGCTCGCATAGGTCTCACCAGCCACATGAGGAGGCACAAAACCCCAGTGCAAAGCCCTCAGCCCACTGGATGACAAAGTGGTCATCATCGAACCACGATGGACGAACTATATATAGACTTTAGACATAATCTGCACTAGGCCTATAGATCACAAGGCCTGAAAGGTGGAACTTTGCTTACTTTACAAGCCTTGTGTTACTGCTTTCAAGTAGATTACCATGAATGAGAAGATGCAACATGATATTCATTTAAGTTTTTATATGTGTTAAACAATATGTGGAAATGTGTTTGTGACCAAGACATGGAAGTTTATTTATTATATTTATTTTTTTGTTATGCTTAATTCAGGTATTGAAGAAAATGCATATACTCCATTATTTCTTCATTTGCATTGAAGGGTTCAGATAACTAGCTCTATATCCAAATATCCATACAGATTTTTATTCTATCAAGTTGCTTTGCAGGAAGTCAATAAAGTTTGCAAATTTGAAGGACATGGTCCATATTTTCTGGTAACCCTATACAAGGGCATATTTTGCAAGTTCCAATTTTCAGTTTCCGAAACTCAATTTTACAGCATATTCACATATAAGTAAGAGGCACGGTGGCTGAGTGGTAAACGGCTTGGCTTTTGAACAAAAGTTCCTGTGTTCGAATCTTATTGACTGGGATTTTTTATTTTGGTATCTTTAGGCGCCTCTGAATCCACCTACCTCTAAATGGTACCTAACATTACTTGGGGAAAAGTAAAGGCGATTGGTCATTGTGCTGACCATATGACACACTCGTTAACTGTGGGACATAGAAACAGATGACCTTTACATCTTCTGCCCAATAGATTGCAAGGTTTGAAAAGGGAATATACTTTTATAAAAAGGAAAACTTAACTACTTAATTTACAGATAAGGAAAAGCATTTTAAAACATTTTTAGTTCCAGACATAAGTGCAGATAGTGCAAAACAAAGTACAACATAAACAAAAGGAAAGATTAACAAAGTTCACAAAATTAAATTATACAGGAAATAAAAATGTATTTATCACACATTTGATATGTAAAATTAAAAAAAGTATTTTAGCAATCTATTAATGCACTATATGACTATAAATAACACATAAAAAATATAATGATGCTAAAATGCAGCAGTCTTGTAAATAATTGTTAATTGAATCAAATGATTGTAAACACGTAATCATGAAAATTAATTTATACATTTTAATAATAATAGATCAAATTAGATTACTTCATGGCCGTATCAACAGTAAAGCTAGGATAAAACTGTAGATATCACATCATCACTGGGTCAGGATTTTGTGATTTTACCATCACAAAAGAGATATAAGACACCGATAGCAAAGACAAACAGACACAAAAAACTCTTTTGTTCCTCTGGCAATTAAATCATTAAACAGAAACAATCTGTGTAAAATTTTGACATGTACATTGTTAGTGAGTCTGATGTGAATGAACATTTTGTTTCTCTTTATAGTTATAAATGTTTTGTTTGGTATAATGCACAAATTGTATGACAAATTTCCTTATGGACAATAAAGATTATTATTATTATTATTATCACTCAATACTTTATTTATTCACAGAAGATTAAGACATACTCAGCAAAAAGTAAGTGTACAACCAGCATTGATTTTAGAAAGACAAGATGGTTAAAGCAAATTTATATACATGGGAATTAAGACATATTTATAGACAGGGTGATTAAGCCATGTCAAGACAGAATGGTTGAGACAAGTTTGTGACAGGATGGTCAAGACATGATTAAGACCAGGAAGATGAATAAATTATTAAGATGAAAAAAAAAAAAACCAACTATTAAAAATAAATTAATTCATTAATAACTATCATTCCTTAATAAAACAAGAAAAACCTAAACATAATCTATAAAATTAAAAATCAAAGCTTATAATAAACATGGGAAGACAACCCCGAGGAAAAAGGAGCTGGTGACCCTTAGATTATGGAACACTGTGCTACAGCCTGGCAAAGTTTGGTACCATCTCAACTTCGGGTAGGAAAACAACAGGAATTCCAATTCTTTTTTATCATAATATTTTTTAACTATGTTGTTGTGACGTATTTCCTAACACTTTGCTAATTTTTTTTTTTAGAGAGGTTAATTCATGTGGTACCCTACTAGTTAACTATTCAAGTAGATTTGGTGCCCTGACTAGTTAACTATTCAAGTAGACATGATGCCCTACTAGTTAACTCTGCAAGTAGACATGATGCCCTACTAGTTAACTCTGTAAGTAGATGTGGTGCCCTGACTAGTTAACTATTCAAGTAGACATGGTGCCCTGACTAGTTAACTATTCAAGTAGACATGATGCCCTACTAGTTAACTCTGTAAGTAGATGTGGTGCCCTACTAGTTAACTATTCAAGTAGACATGCTGCCCTACTAGTTAACTATTCAAGTAGACATGATGCCCTATTAGTTAACTCTGTAAGTAGATGTGGTGCCCTGACTAGTTAACTATTCAAGTAGACGTGCTGCCCTACTAGTTAACTATTCAAGTAGACATGATGCCCTATTAGTTAACTCTGTAAGTAGATGTGGTGCCCTGACTAGTTAACTCTGTAAGTAGATGTGGTGCCCTGACTAGTTAACTATTCAAGTAGATGTGGTGCCCTGACTAGTTAACTATTCAAGTAGACGTGGTGCCCTACTAGTTAACTATTCAAGTAGATGTGGTGCCCTACTAGTTAACTATTCAAGTAGACATGGTGCCCTACTAGTTAACTATTCAAGTAGATGTGGTACCCTACTAGTTAACTATTCAAGTAGACATGATGCCCTACTAGTTAACTATTCAAGTAGACATGGTGCTCTACTAGTTAACTATTCAAGTAGATGTGGTACCCTACTAGTTAACTATTCAAGTAGACATGATGCCCTACTAGTTAACTATTCAAGTAGACATGATGCCCTACTAGTTAACTATTCAAGTAGACATGGTGCTCTACTAGTTAACTATTCAAGTAGACATGGTGCTACTAGTTAACTTATTTTAGGAAACACTGTTGTGAATTAGAGCTATGAGTTTCTTTCCATCCCTTAATACTTATTTCTTGAGGTAAAATAAAGTCAATGTGATGATGCAATCAAAGATGTGTGGAGTAGGACAGCCGCTGTTAATTAAAATTTTTGTTGTTGTAAACTGTAAAACATATTCTCCTAATCCACCTTAAGCAAACTCTACTTCCACTACAGCCCAATATAACCAACACCTTGTATGGCAGTACTGAACAACTGAAGAAAACAGCACACTTTTTTTTCTTGGCACAGTCTGCAAAAGAGCTCACAGCTCAGCAGCAATAAAGCTGGCTAGAAGAAGAAGAAGAAAACTGTACAAACTAAACTAGTTGTTTCTTCCTTCATAACAAGTTGCTCGGCATCAAAATTTGTAATCATTCAGCGGGAGTTGTTTCTTCTGTATAATACATTGATATAGATACTCTTCCTTGAGTATAGGAACCTGTAGGGTTGTGAAATTAATAGATTTTATTAAATCACAAATCTTGCTAAAGAAACTGAAAGTAATCTAAAAATAAAGCTAACAAACTTTTTGAAGAATACGAAAAAGGAATAATAACACCATGACATTCCAAAGTCCAGACTATTCATAATCATTCCCAGACTGAATTAAAGGACTCTATAAGGTATAGAGGTTGTAAAAGAATTAGCAAATAGGACCTAGCAAAACAACGAGCATGACTAAGAACGTAAGGCAAGGACCAAGGTGTTAAAAACTAAAGTTCAAATAGAATTAGGAATTCTTTATGTGTAGCCTTGATATAAACTTAGTAACACTAATAATAGTAGTAAAAAAATCTAACTTAACTCTTTCTCTCGTAACTTACGATACCAACGTTGATTACAGCAGAAATGTAGTAAATAATTACGGAGAGAAAGAGTTAAAATTTCTAAAAAATTTAGTTTAATATCTAGTACATGTAAGGAGCTCAGCAAACTGGTTGTTTAAAAAAAAAAAAAAGAAGAAATTTTAAGGTAAATTTGACAACACTTCTAAAGAAATACAATTAATAGGCTTTTTCTGGTATTGATGATGGAAGTACTTGTATACTACACCAGATACAATGCACCTCAAAGGTAGGTGATAACAAACACATGCTTGCAAACAGAGATAAGATATGAACATGGCTGGATGGCTGCCTGGTCATTTGGTATGCGCTCTGGACTGATCTCTGTGGTCCCAGGTTGGAACTCTAGCAATTTCCTGCTTTCTTACTGGAGGTTTGGCCAATAATCTTCAATTCTTAAGAAACATCCAAAACATGACATACGAACAAACACAACACTCTGATGATAATGTATTTTGAAAGTTCATTCATTAGTTTACTTTTGTTTGTATTTTTACTTCAAGATAGTTTTCATAAGAAATAAAAAATTGCTTGTCTCTTCAGAGAACATTTATATGGAGACCTACCTAGCCATATTATCCTTACGTGGAAACTATTTATGAATTTACAATAAATATTTCCTTTAATAATATTGCTCCTTGCAGTGGCACAAAATGAAGATTAGTTCATAATAACAGATTTACTAAATCACTACAGCTCAATACACTAGCTTGGACTAAAAAATGAAAGGTATGTAGAAAAAAAAACAACAACAGAATTTCAAAATATAATTAAAATTAAAAAATAAAGTTTCCCATTTTTGAACTTATCCCAAAAAATTTCTTAATATGGCACACATTTAAATGCTATCTACTGTGTGACTAACTTGAGTTTGAGAACTTTTCAATTTATAGTTTTATGACTTTGTACACAAAAGTTTGTTGACAATGGTTCTTACATTTTGGTTTTTAGCCTCCAGAATAACTTTTGAAGTTCCATTGATGTCATCTGCAGTTGTGATCAGGATGTCAACTTTGCCTTTAGTACCTAGACAGAATGATTATGAATAATAACTACAAAAAAGGAAATAAGGAATACTCCACTCTAGTGTTTAAATTAAGTTTGAAGAGTTACCTTTCTTTCCACCATGATTTGAAAGAAGTTTATATAAAGATGCCTGCGTGTCAGCCATTTTACCAAACAGAGTAAAAGAGGTCCCTTTGAAAATTCTAGATAAATAGAAAAAAATGTTTATGCTTAGAATAACATGACTAATAACCAAAAAAGACAAAAATAGATTATGAATCTATAAAAAAATAACGATCAAAAAGAATATACAAACTTAAATTATTGGCAAGGAAGAGAACAGGAATAAAAAATTAACTGAAAGAAAAAGTTTCTAATTCAAAAAAAGAAAAAATTGCATCCCAAAATAATCATAACAATCTAATAATAACGTTGACAACAGTAATTCTGTCCTCGGCATATGACAATAATGACATGATAAAAAACACAAAAACAACTTAATTGAAATACTGGCAAACAAGAAGTATTGTAATCAAGTTCTATCCATAGAAGATAAACACCTCCACAACCAAACTAAATGAATGGCAACTATAGAAATAATACAAGTACTTAAATGATTTTGGATGAAAGGGATATCAAGCAGACTTCATAAATATCTTTGGAGCCATAAATATAAAATAAAGAGTCTTGTTGCATGGCGCATGCATGCCACAAAGCAGTAGGAGCGATGACTAGCCACATTATCCCTATGTGGACTATTTATGAATTTACAATAAATATTTCCTTTAATAATATTGCTCCTTGCAGTGGCACAAAATGAAAATTAGTTCATAATAATAGATTTACTAAATCACTACAGCTCAATTCTCAGCTTACCAACCCAATCCATATTTACAGATGTATTAATTAACATTAAAACCCAGTGACAAATATAAAATAAATTTGCATAAATTTTTTTTTTCTTGAAAATTTTATGGGACACATAGTGCATTAGTCTATGTACATTAATCTGTGGCATTTTACGTCTCTAGAGACGATCTTTTCCCCTTGAAAGCTCTTGTGTGACTAAAGAGGCCGATCCTTGATACACAGCTGCGATCGCAGGTTGGGCATATGTAGTCACCAGGCACCGTTGCACTTTCACCCTTCTTTCTGCTTCTGTTGTGTATGGCATCTGCAATCAAGGACCCCCTCTTTATGCTCTCTCTCCAAGTGGATCTATCTTGTGCCACCTCTTCCCAGTTGCTGGTGTCGATCTTAAAGAGCTTCATGTCCCGTTTGCATACATCTGTATAACGTAAGAGTGGACGACCAGCGACTCTTCTGCCTTCTATTAGATCGCCATACAGAATATCCTGTGTATTGAGCACCTTGCTATACGGAAGTGAAACGTGGTCAACATACTCATGGCAGGAAAAAAAGCTGAATGTCTTCCACCTCCGATGCCTAAGGCGGATCTTTAAAATAAGGTGGCAAGATAAGATAACCAACGAGGAAGTGTTACAAAGAGCAGGTTGCCAGGACATCCGCTCTGTTATCAGCAGCAGACGCCTTGGCTGGCTTGGCCACGTTCGTAGAATGCCAGTAGGTCGACTCCCACTAGTACATTAATACGGAATAAAGTATTATATTAGTACACCCCTGATTAATGGTCTTTGAAGCATTTCTCTTTTTACAAATGAATATGAATTAAAATATACAAAAGTGATGTCATTACTTGCTTGGCTTTTGAACAGCTGCCTCCTTGTACAGTTGTGAATTGGCTCCCTGTAATAAGACATAAAAGAAAGAAAAAGTTTATTATTGTTTGTGACAATGTTTAGGAAACAATAGGGGGACCAACTTAAATTTTAAAAAAGGTAGATAAGACTTATGATACCAGATATTGTTTATAGATAAGATCATTTTTATTGGTCAATAATATGAAAATTCAGTTCGATAACAGTTATATAAATTAACTACAATATATTATGGATTTATTACTTCATTAAATCTAAACGCCTCACTTCTCTCATTACCTTATATATAAGGACTATTCGAGTAATATCTCTTCGATAAGCAGTAAGCTTAAACACATACCAATTTATTATAATTTATTAGTATGCTTGTTACAGAATGCAAATAAAATAACACATGTTTCATATACAGCTGATTATTGGTAATCCAACCCTTTTTAATCTGACACACTCAGTAATCTATGCGATGATACATAAATCAGCTAAAAATACATATTTAAATGTTGAAAGACATTCAAGAAAAAAGTCACGACAGAATGTTTGCAACATAAGAAACAAAAGACTACTACAGATTTTTTTTAATACACTTGCAAAAGTTCATGAAGTTAAAGTATACTGTAGCACATTTATTTTTAGAATGTAGGTAAGCTTAAATTGTAATTTCCTACAGCATGTGAGGCTGAAATTATATTTTTTTGTACAAGACAAATTCATTTTTCATTTTTGTTTATTTTATACCCTTGAAAGTCTAAAAGAATATTTTATTATTAGTAAGCAAGTATATAACTTTTTAACATATAGGGTTAAATTTTTTGAAGTACAGCTAACCTCTGGTAATTCAATGTTTTTGGTAATCCAACACTCTCCCAGTCCTGTAATTGTTGGACTACAAAGAATCAACTTCTTATTATAGCCACCAAACGCGCTATGAATTTTGATTTCCCAACAGATTTCAGTTACTAAGTAGGAATCAATAAAGACCACACACTCTCTGATTTATATTTCAAGCAATTAATTAAAAAACAACTACAACACAAACTGATACTAACAGTGTATGAAAATTCTCCTGTGGCTTGCTCAAAGTAGATAATGTAACAAGGCAATATGGCTGCTGTGTCGAAAATGACCACTTCTTTTTTACAAGGTGACATGTGGGAATCATAGCCATCTTTAAGTGAAGCGCCAGTGATAAGTCCTGAACACATATACACCTGATAAAAAAAGATGACAAATATATGTAACTATAACGAAAAGCAGTTAACAATATTAGGTGATTCAGTCATTCAACTATGGATTATGATATATACTTGTATTAATTTTATTGATCTATATAATTTTTTCTTAATTGTTACACATTTTTCCATTGTTTTCATTATTGCTAATTACTAAACATCGCCTTTATCACTGATTAAAGGTAATCTGTACATCAAGATTTTGAATGTACCTTTCCTGGCAAAATTTGACAGAGCATGATTTCTGTACAGCCTGATATGTAGGCCATGGAATATTTTGTGAACTCACTGAAGTAGACTCCAGCACCATACCAGCCAGAGTCTGTTTTGTGTTTGAATCCTTTGTCTCCTACAAGAAGTAAAAAGTAAATAAAATGGAAATAGGCTGATTTAAGGGAATTTGTATTCATAGCTTAATTATTTGATCTATTTGAAACTTTTGTAAAAAATAAGACTTCGTTTTGAATGAATGCTGTTTTTTTTTTTTAAATCTGACCTTTAGATTAATAATTTGTAATTCGCATGCAACACTATAGGAATGTGAAAAAAAGTTGTACAAAAGTGCTAAGGATATTTGTTACACCTTCAAAGGTCTATAACTGAAATTTTAATATTGAGAATAAAAACTACAAAACTGGACTGACCTGGTGCTTTGAAACCATTCTCGCAAATTGGTCTTATATTCTTCTGATCAGTACCATGAAACCCAAGGATTGGATATGAGAATGATTCTCCTCTGGTTTTCTTGAGCCTCTCCTGACACTGCCTGAAACATCAAGTCAATCATGTTTCTTTTTTTTTTTTTAAATTTGTCAAACTCAAATTTTGGGATTTGCTGCTCTTGAAATATATATAGGATCTGATCCAGAAACTGAATAGAGAAAACGTCTTTATTTTATAAGATAAGTACATAATTGCTCAAGTTTGAATCTAGGTGTTGACCAGGAATTTGTGATTGGGATTAGATTTGAACTGGGTTGTTTTTGCTGATCCCTTAAATTCAGCTCAGAAACCAGAAACAATCTCCCAGATACCCCTCTCTGCCTGTTATCTACTAAAGAAATTAAACCAAAGCACAGCGGGTAAATCTAATCTCAAGGCAGTCCAACCGTATGGTTCTGAAACATGGAGAACAACTGAAGCGACAACAAATTTTAAAAATTTAATACAGACCATCATCAACAGATGCCTGAGAAATATACTAAAAATACACTGGCACTGTGGGAGATGAGTTGGCAAAAAAATATAGAGGTGCAGATCTTAGGAAGTGGATGTGGATTGGTCATCCTTTAGAAAAGATACCAACAACAGAGCTAGGCAGGCCTTAGAGTGCAACCTCCTGCAAACAAGACGTAAAGGAAGACCAAAAAGAACATGGCGAGGCAGTATACTAGAAGAAGCAGAGAGGACCAGAAAAAGCTAGGCATCTTAGGCATCATGCATCTAGTAATGCATATTAACCAATGATTTCAACTCTGCCAAGTCACTGGTTTTCCTGGCTGGCTCAGGCATCCCATTCCATGCTCTAATAGCACTAGGGAAGAAGGAGCCTTTATCTTTGTGTCTTTCTGAATACTTTATTAGATTTTGTTTTTGTATTTGTTAGGTAACTAAGCAATATATACCACTCTGATCCACATTATTTATGTTTCTAAAGATGCATTGCAACCACCAGAAGTCATCAATACAAATGGCTAAGTGAAATTAATTTTCGAAATAAATTACTTTTCGATGTTGAAGACAAAACAAACAAAAAACAAACCAGTTGGTTTGGGTTTGATCTTGCAAAAAGCTCTAGTTCCCCTTTCAGAATATGTGGTCTATAGTGCAGATGATGTAAAAGTCACCTGTTATATAGGTTAACATAGTTAACAGGGTGTTGTGGCCAGCACAACAACTAACGTCCTTTACTTTTCCCCAACTAATGTCAGATATTCATTAGAGCTGGGTGGATCTGGAAATAAACAACCCCAGTCTTCACCAGGATTCAAATCCTGGACCCCAGTTCCGAAGCCGAGCTCTTTACCGCTCAGCCACCGTGCCCCCTTCAACAAGCTCTACAAAGCTAATATTTGAGAATGCCTTAAATACTCAGCCTCACGGTACAAAACAAAATATTTTATCAGCTTCATCTTCTAGCACTATGGTTCAATGGTATATGCTTAAGTCTAATAAAGCATGAGAAATAAGACTCAAGTATCAACTTACCTAAAATTTTTAACAACTTTAGGAGACACTACATAATCAACTTTCAAAACACGTATCCTGGAAAAGTTATTAAAGAACAAATTGCTGATACAACCGTATTACATAACAATTTTATGAATGCTATTTTAATTAATGAAACTAGAGTTTTCCCTGAGTGCCCAATCAGCTAGTAATTCATTTCTCAATTGTTAATATTCAAGGAAAATCGCTGAGCTGTTTTCGAGATCCATTTCAAGGTTCCACCTTTCTCCCACCCTCTAGATTCCATGGAATTCTGACATAATTATTATAGATACATTACAAAAAAGATTGATATTCAAATTTATTTTTTTTTATAGATGCTTTACTAAGCTTTTTCTAATCCAAACAGTAGCCTTATTTCCAGTAAGTGCCTCTATCCATTTACTTTACTTGGTACACAAAAAAAGACCAAAAAATGATAAATAAAGTGTATATTACTTACGTAGCAGAGGCATCTCCAGTAAGCAGACGGTAGAACTGTGATTCTGCTAAACGGAAATGGATCTGGCTGGCTGAGCCTTCTTTATAAGATCTCTCTGGATACAGCGGAAAGTAGGTTGTTGTATCTTTGGTTAGTGCTTCTTTTTCCCCATCCAACATAAGTAATCCATTATTTAGCTTTAAGGGAAATAGTTATTAAAAAGTGTTATCATATTAAAAAAATATAAATGGACCAACTATCCTATTATTTTTGGGCATAAATGGATTTTATTTCTTCTCAATCTTAAATATTTCTTTACACCTTAAATAAAACATAAAATTAAAGGAACTTAATAGCTATGTGGAAACATCAATGGCCAGAAATAATATTTCATATTCAAATGAACAATCAAGTGTTAAAAGAAAAAAACTAACTCTAAAAGATAGAGAACAATATTTGTTATAAGTGAAAACTTTTCATCTTGGAAATAACCATTAATTAATTTTTTGTTGGCCTCCTTCAGTCGTAGAAAAACTATGGCTCATCTTGAACACTTTTTCATGTGACTGTGGAGCCCTATTAATTACATCAATAAATGTGCACCGAAATAAGTTATCTTCAATAGAATATCATGAACAGGGCCAGCTTTAGACTGACTGACAGCTCCAAATTTGGCAAAGGCCCAGCAATTTCCATTTAGCAAATCAATTTGAATTTTTTCCCAATTAAAGGCAGTAAATTAAATCTGTACCTCTGATAAGTTTCAAGTAGTCACTAACATGCTGAGTAGAGAAAAAACATAACTTAACTAGTTCAATGTTGTCTGAAGTCGTATAAAATAGTAATCAGTTTTAGTATAATAGAGCTTTGAGCTGAAGTCTACCTGTTTTTGGAGTTGGCTGAGTTCTTTATCTTTCTCTGCAACAATTTTCTTAGCATCTTCGAGCTCTTGTTGTAAACTAATTTTCTCTTCTATAGCTCTCTGGATCAGTTCTTTGCGCTCGATTTCTGACATCTGAGAGAATTTTTTGATAAGGGACATGCCTGAGCTTAGAAGATTCTTGGTGTCTTTTTTCGTCTACATAAGAATACAAGAGAAATAAAAGTGAACACAGATGTTAGTGTACAGTGGCTGGCATTTAAAAATAATTTACGTATTAAAAATGGTAAAAGAGAGTGTCATTGAAGCGTTAAATGAATAGCATACGAAGAGAAAAAGATATACATATACATGTACTAGCCTTGTCTTCATCAGAATCTAGAATATCAGTGTCACTGCCACTTTTGTTTGTCGTCGGCCCAGTTACTGGATGGGAGAATTCAGCAAAGTGGAGCAAGTTTTTTCTATAGCAGTTGGCGCCATATTTACAAGGGGGTAACGCA
Organism: Biomphalaria straminea; assembly: GCA_021533235.1. NCBI lineage: Eukaryota > Metazoa > Mollusca > Gastropoda > Planorbidae > Biomphalaria > Biomphalaria straminea. The sequence goes on from JADKLZ010034281.1 coordinate 15,433, forward strand.
GAATCAAGAACAGGTGGTGCAGATGTATCTGGTATACTTTTTGCTAAAGAAATCCCATCCACTGAAGAGTCTGCTGTAACATCAACGAGTTTGGGATGTTGGAATTCTTCAAAGTGCTTAGGATTTTTACGATAACATTTGGCACCATAAGGACACTGTGGCAATGAAGTACTGTCATCTTTCACTTTCTTAGCTGGGGATGGTCCATCTGCCATTTCATAAACAGCTGGTTATCTTTTCTCTGTGGCTAAAGATAAGCTAAGAATAAAATATTTGTGATTAAAAAGATACATGAAAGCTAATTAAGACTAAGTAAATAAAGCCAAAAATAATTGTACCTTACAAATGCATAAATTCTGTTTAAAAATAATTTTAAGCCCTATGCAAAAAAAGAATAAAATGAAATTTAACTTTGTTAGACCAATATTAGAGAAAATTAGAATATGCATTCTCTGTTTAGGACCCTTTACTTTAGACACTTTAGTAGTTTAGTATAAAATAGTAACTATGTTTACACAAGCCTCCACAGAAACTCAGACACAGTCGCACAGCAATGATAAATGCATTCTTATCTTTTTTATTATGACAAATCATCATATCATGACTTATGAGTTATGGAATTTTTTGAAGTTATTTAAACATTTTTAATAAGATAAAATGACAGAAAGTAAAGTTCTGAGAAAGTGATTCAAATTCTGAATAGCGAGTATTTTATTACCAAATGCTGATATTATAGTCTTAGGTCTTAGTGATATCACATATAATGATAATCATATAGGGTCAACATCAAGCTCTTATCTTATTTATGAAATATTTCTATTACTATAGTTCTAGTCGTATACAGAGTGTATATTATTGTAGATCTAGATTATTATCTAAATTTTGTTAGGACGCTGCTAAAGAAAAATTAAAACATGAATGAATTTGTTGTTATCTGTATTCTAAATGAGACTTCATCCCGAAAAGAGTCGAATAGAGTATAGTGATGATATGAGAAATGTGATGAGGAAAGTTTTCCGCGAAGCACTTTATGTGTATTTTAATCTATAGATCTATTATGTATTCGTATTTAGCTTAAACAAACGACACTCAGAAAGCTTGATCATTTTACGAATTAAGTAGATTAAGATCTCATTATCAACGTGCAACCGTTACTTATGTTATTCATTGATTGATGCTAAATTTTGTACCACTATTCTGTGTACCACATTTGAAAAAAGTAAATATAAACAATTTAATGTTTGAATTTGTTTCTAAGATAGAAACGATTTAAAAGTAGCACGTCACCAAGAATAGACTATTTATTAAAGCATCACTGATAAAAGTTCTTTATTAATAAAAATCAAAATATTGCTGCGTCTTTTAGGTTTTTGTAATTGTAAATCTATAATTCGAACTCATTATGATCAAGATTTCAAGTGTAAACATCCGGAAGTTGTGCGGTTGTGTAGGCGTGTATGGAAACGGAGACACTAGCAGAGCAATGGAGATGGCAGTACGAAAACTGTCCCACCGTTGACTCTTAAGATATATTTTTCCCCCCTTCAGAACTTTAGGCCTATGATATCTATTAAAATGGCCTCAGAAGCAGAAGAAAGGCAGAGGCTTTTGCGCGCAGTCAAGAAAGAGGTAAGAGAAGATTTTTAATATCATTTTCTTAATCGAAAATAACAAAATGGCTGTTCCTTGAATCTTGTTACACATAATTTAACATGATTTATGCTAAAACGCCCGGCAAGGAATTATATCCATTTTCTCCCTTTATTTACAATAAACACTAGATTTACATTTCTAGATGTATCTGAACGTTAGTGTTTAGCAAAATTTTGACATAGAATAGATGAGATGTTTTTTGTTTCTTTTTAAATAATTTAAATCACAGCATTAGCATGTAATACAGAATTGAGAATACAGTGAACATATTTTATTATTTAAAAATAAAGTCTCACACAAAATCTGTTCTATGTCTATATTAATAAAATTATATACATACTTGTAACTTTAGTAACATAGATCTAGAGTATAGTGCTAACCGAAAAAAAATATAAACAAATTTAAAGATAAAGTAAATAATAACAATGCTACACTTTCCCAGAAAGACAATTTTCTTTATATGTAGTTCTATAGATTTCTGTATTTTAAAAATTTTAATATAAAGCTGCTTGTAAAAAGGTTTTTACTTGTAATATAGTATAAATATAGGGGATAGACTATTATAGACCTCTACCTTCATATGATATTTGTCATTTATTTTGTTTTTAATAATCATAATATGCCCCTTGTTAGATTACATGAGATTTAATTTGAATGGTTCCTCAAAATTTGTTTATAATTTACTCTCCTTGTCTCAATAGACAATATTTTATAATATTAGAAAAGCTTCAAATAGTTAAGTCAAAAAAAGAATATAATTGTTTTTAGTACTTATAACCTACATCTGTACATATTATTTATAAAAACATGTATACCTAAAAGTGGCCTTTATAAAGATGCGTTATTGAAATGATATTAGAAATGCTTCTACAGTTCTTTTATAGCTAATAGTATTATAGCTAATAGTATATGTTGCCTTTTAAAAATTGAGGCTATATATACTTGGCATATTGATCTAATATATTCAGAATCACCTAATGTAGGCCCTATGTGGTCAGTAGGGCCTATATTAAAAAAAAAAACATGATTCTCACACCTATAACCAGCCATTGTTAGGCTACTGACAATATAGTAGCACCATTGACCATGCACACTTCTTATACAAGTTTAATGGCAGGACAGTGAAATATTTCTTGAGATAAAGCAAACATTTTAAAATTGTAATTTTTATATTTTAATATGAGTTAAACATTTTAAAGGCTAAGATTGAACATCAAAACATTGTTATAATATATATTAAAAATACTACATATAGACACATTAGGTTACTCTCAACAACTATGTCCAAGTTTAATCAGTTACGACAAACTGTTATTAAAACATTCATTGATTGAATTAGATTCATGCATCACGTTAGTTTAATTTGATCTATTACTGTTTTATTTAACTAATTTTTTTTTATATAAAAGATATGAAAATTTTTTTTTCTTTTAGTTTTTTACTCACTACTAAAATGTTTGCTCGTCACTTTTATAAACCAACCATCATATCATTGTACATCATACTGTCTAGCAAATCTTTTTTGTTTTTTGTAATGTGATAATAGTAAAGAATTATATGCATTAATTAAAATCAAATACTTGTGTTTCTAGGTGAAACAAATAATGGAGGAAGCTGTTACCCGAAAGTTTGTTCATGAGGAAAGCAGCAGTATCACATCTCTTTGTGGTAAGCTTAGCATTACGGTGAAATATAATTATCAAAGATGCAAAAAATAAATATAAAAAGGATGAGAAAGAGTCTCAAAATTTTCTACATGCCACCCTCAGCACTTTTCCTAAAAGACATCCCCTGTAACATTGCATTTGTACCAGACCCTTGTTTTTCGAACCATGCAATCTATAGGGCAGTTGATGTAAAGGTCATCTATTTCTGTGGCCCATGGTTAACTGGGGTTTCATGTGGCCATCCAATTGCCTTTACTTTTCCCAAACTAATGTCAGGTACCATTAGAGCTGTGTGGACTCAGAGGCTGATCCCAAAAATAAAAATGGCAGCCTTCACCACACCATGATTCGAACCTGGGACCAATGGTTTAGAAGCCAATCACTTAACCATTTGGCCTTCTTGCCTCCTGTATCATTTGCACGCTCAATTAAAATAAACTCTTTCATTGTAGGTCTAAGGATGCCCCTACCTCTGGGAATATCAGATCTTTAAAAGTTGCCACCCTGGTGGGTAACATGAATTGTTTTTAAAATTCATGTTTGACTGACTAATTATAATGCTTTAATTTTGCTATTATGAACTTTTCTAAATTAATAACTCTATAAAGGCTATATACAATTTTATAATAAGCTAAAATAATTTTACCTTAATTTGACCTCTTCTTCTTCTTTTTTTTTTAAATAGAGTTGATGGTCATAAATTTAATTGTGATACCATAGAGTTAACTATTCACAAGGCACACATCACATAAGCACCTATGTAACACATAACAATTATCAATATATAATTTTTTGTGTGTATGTCAAACCCAATATTCCAATATGATACATATTTTTTTGAAGCATGTATTTTCCCACATCTGTGGGTGGTAGAGCCTATTTGTTTTTAAAGCACATTATAGATAAGATGTTCATTTTAAGATTTATATTATTAATTTTTTTTTTGTTTCTCAAAGTACCTTACACACTTGGGAGTTCAATGATAGACTGAAGTGACAACGTGTCAATGTTAATCTCATTGAAGTTTAATGCTTTCAAACTCAATAGCAGAAAATATTAAAACAACAAAAAAATAAAACCACATTTGTAAACTGGGTAAATATTCACCCAACGATAAAATGAACTACTTCAAAGAAAACCACATTTGTAAATTGTATAAATATCAAAGGTATAAATTAGCATGACTGACAGTTTGGTGTGTTTAATTTTAAGTGAACTACAGTTAACATTGAATCCAGATAAACAGTTATTTTTGAGACATCCTTTAAATATGGAATATCTTTTTGTACTGTTTGCCAATGTGGAGAGGGGGGGCAGTGTATAAAGTGTAAAGTAACAAGATTATAAATAAGACATTTTAATGACATAAAAGCTTCTTTGAAAGTAACACCTTATAAATGTATATAAATGAAGTGGCCAAATTGTTAAAAGTGATATGTTATGACATTTAAGTCTAAAAAAAATAATAATATGATGTTTTGATAAAATAACAAAGCTGACGTTCTTCTATTGTTAGACATTGCCAGA
>JADKLZ010034285.1:0-18243 GCA_021533235.1 Biomphalaria straminea
TTTGGCCTCAAATGTGTATCCCGCGGCCTTTGTGAGTGACCTCCAGCTGTCTCGTTCCGACGCCGCATGCAGCCAGGTGCTCTCTTCTATGTCAGCCAAGGAAAGTTGACGCCTAAGCTGGTCTTTGAAGCGTTTCCGTGTGGCGCCTCTGTTACGTCGACCACCTTATTTTAGCTCACCAAAAAGGACTGCCTTTGGCATACGTTCGTCTCCCATACGGGATACGTGCCCTGCCCAGCGTAGCTGTCGGACCATAAGAAGTCCCTCTATACTGTCCATACCGGCGTTCGCAAGGACATCGCTGTTTGTAGTGCGGTCTTGCCATCGTATGACTATACGTATATATGATCCTCTGACCTCTAAAAATTGTATAGCTATGGCTATATGTTGATCTGCATCTATAATAATATAGATCTAGAACAGGGGCAAAATAGAACCATGAGATTAATAACAAATGAATAATAGTAGGCTACAATAACACTATAGACTATAGAGATGCAGAAGACGTATTAAGATGCAGTCTTTTATGCCTGTCCGTTAAAACTGGCCTCTCCACCAACCGACAAAACATACAACGTTTTCATCACCTCCCCCAGCCCTTGGTGTCGCAAACGACCCCAGACATAGGCTTAAATCTATAGTAGACCCTAATATGCCAAGCTGAGTCGTTCATCTAATGCCCTTCAATTTCTAGATCATAAATGCTTTCAAGCCCAGTGCCATTTTTTTGTGTATAGGCCTACTGATGGGTCGATCGATATCAAAGATTCTGGAAAAGCAGGCTATGGAGCCTACATCGAGTTTCTTGGCTCTTACTCAGTCAAAATCTGTGGACCATGTGCTATAAGGTAGCTAGTGTTTGCAGTTTTGATGCCATGGCAGTTTGTGAAGCCTTAAAAGTCACTGACTCTCAACTTGGCGAGGGACATTTGAGGGCAACACAGATTGTTGTGGTCACTGCGACTCAAAACTTGTAGGCCTACTACAGGCTTTGCAAAGCCCTGGACCATCCATACTCCAATATCGACAGTCATTACATGGCCTCACACAACATAAAGCAGTTAACGCTATGGCACCCTTCTAATTATGCACTGGGTAACGAGTCATATAGGTGTGACTGGCAACACTATTGCAGACTCCTTGGCCATGTGCATGTACATTTACGTAATTGTTTTATAATTGGTGTTTTGTTATTAAAAAATTGCTTCCATAATTAATTTTATAAATTAAAACGGTTTGCTTTTAGAAAACTAAAAGTAGCCGTTGCACCTAAACTTTTCAAGCCGCATTTAATGGTGAAAAAATATTTTTCGTATCTTTTCTAGTTTTTGCGCCCTGAGTGTGACAGACGGACATTTTGCACAAACCTAATAGCGGCTTTTTCCCCTTACGGGGGCCGCTAAAAATCAGAAATGGAAAAGTGGTTTCAATGCTGGGACAAGTAGAAATAGCCTCGTGGAGTCTGGGAGCGCATGAGGCGCCCTGACCTCACTTCCCTGTGGCGGAGGCTGTCCAGGCCTGAGCAAACATAAGCACAGTGCGCGGGGCAGCTGCACTGCCCTGTTGGCTTATAATACAGGCCTACTTCTCACGGCTGTAGCCACATTTCGATTAACAAGTTCTGCTGTCTCCCAGTTCTTCAGTGTCACATCTAATAGACTGGATCATAGACATAAATAAATATAGACTGGCCGATAAAAGAGTTTTATGAAAAGAAAATTTGTGACCTGCAATTTTGTGTACCGGTACTTTTTATGTCTACAAGTTTTGTTTAATCTCTAAGACTGAAGATCATGCAATTATTCAATTTTTCAGAATTCGGAAATCCGAATACAATAGATATACATGTTTTCAAGTTACATGAAGTTACTTCCTTTTTTCAGTCTATATTTATTTATGTCTATGGACTGGATACTTTCTATAGTCAGCTTGTGAACACTGAATTTTCTAATCTCTGGACAGTGATGACATGAATTTCGTATTCCATGAATATAATAATTTAATTTAATAACCTAAACTATATACAGCCTAGATCTATATACTTGTGAAAGTCTTTGGGATGATAGCGCTTCGACTAACCTTCTGGAAACCAAGATTTCAAAAGGAATAGGGACTTAGAAATATGGAACCATCCATGAAAGCGCCAGAAGGTCAATGAAGTGGCAAAATAAAATATAAAAAAAGGCTATACTAAATCAAAGTTTTGGGTGGTCAAAGCAAACTGATACTGATACATGATGACACCATTATATATTATGGACATGAACATCAAGACCACTATCACACACAAAGGAATAGCACTCTTACTGTCAGCAGAGGCACCAAAAGCTCTGCTAGGATGGGGCCCTGTTTCCCCCTGCTAATGTCAGCCATAAAAGCGATGTGGCTGACTCGCTGATGCCCTGGTCTCAGTTAAGACTGTAATTTTTAAGGCGCCATGGAGTCCAACTCTAATGGGTACCTGACTTAAGGTAGGGAAAGTTATCATGACACACTGCTCGTTAACTGTTGGCCAAAGAAACAGATGACCTTAGACTTTAGACATAATCTGCACTAGGCCTATACATAACAAGGTGGAACTTTGCTTACTTTACAAGCCTTGTGTTACTGCTTTCAAGTAGATTACCATGAATGAGAAGATGCAACATGATATTCATTTCAGTTTTTATATGTGTTAAACAATATGTGTAAATGTGTTTGTGACCAAGACATGGAAGTTTATTTATTATATTTATTTTTTTGTTATGCTTAATTCAGGTATTGAAGAAAATGCATATACTCCATTATTTCTTCATTTGCATTGAAGGGTTCAGATAACTAGCTCTATATCCAAATATCCATACAGATTTTTATTCTATCAAGTTGCTTTGCAGGAAGTCAATAAAGTTTGCAAATTTGAAGGACATGGTCCATATTTTCTGGTAACCCTATACAAGGGCATATTTTGCAAGTTCCAATTTTCAGTTTCCGAAACTCAATTTTACAGCATATTCACATATAAGTAAGAGGCACGGTGGCTGAGTGGTAAACGGCTTGGCTTTTGAACAAAAGTTCCTGTGTTCGAATCTTATTGACTGGGATTTTTTATTTTGGTATCTTTAGGCGCCTCTGAATCCACCTACCTCTAAATGGTACCTAACATTACTTGGGGAAAAGTAAAGGCGATTGGTCATTGTGCTGACCATATGACACACTCGTTAACTGTGGGACATAGAAACAGATGACCTTTACATCTTCTGCCCAATAGATTGCAAGGTTTGAAAAGGGAATATACTTTTATAAAAAGGAAAACTTAACTACTTAATTTACAGATAAGGAAAAGCATTTTAAAACATTTTTAGTTCCAGACATAAGTGCAGATAGTGCAAAACAAAGTACAACATAAACAAAAGGAAAGATTAACAAAGTTCACAAAATTAAATTATACAGGAAATAAAAATGTATTTATCACACATTTGATATGTAAAATTAAAAAAAGTATTTTAGCAATCTATTAATGCACTATATGACTATAAATAACACATAAAAAATATAATGATGCTAAAATGCAGCAGTCTTGTAAATAATTGTTAATTGAATCAAATGATTGTAAACACGTAATCATGAAAATTAATTTATACATTTTAATAATAATAGATCAAATTAGATTACTTCATGGCCGTATCAACAGTAAAGCTAGGATAAAACTGTAGATATCACATCATCACTGGGTCAGGATTTTGTGATTTTACCATCACAAAAGAGATATAAGACACCGATAGCAAAGACAAACAGACACAAAAAACTCTTTTGTTCCTCTGGCAATTAAATCATTAAACAGAAACAATCTGTGTAAAATTTTGACATGTACATTGTTAGTGAGTCTGATGTGAATGAACATTTTGTTTCTCTTTATAGTTATAAATGTTTTGTTTGGTATAATGCACAAATTGTATGACAAATTTCCTTATGGACAATAAAGATTATTATTATTATTATTATCACTCAATACTTTATTTATTCACAGAAGATTAAGACATACTCAGCAAAAAGTAAGTGTACAACCAGCATTGATTTTAGAAAGACAAGATGGTTAAAGCAAATTTATATACATGGGAATTAAGACATATTTATAGACAGGGTGATTAAGCCATGTCAAGACAGAATGGTTGAGACAAGTTTGTGACAGGATGGTCAAGACATGATTAAGACCAGGAAGATGAATAAATTATTAAGATGAAAAAAAAAAAAACCAACTATTAAAAATAAATTAATTCATTAATAACTATCATTCCTTAATAAAACAAGAAAAACCTAAACATAATCTATAAAATTAAAAATCAAAGCTTATAATAAACATGGGAAGACAACCCCGAGGAAAAAGGAGCTGGTGACCCTTAGATTATGGAACACTGTGCTACAGCCTGGCAAAGTTTGGTACCATCTCAACTTCGGGTAGGAAAACAACAGGAATTCCAATTCTTTTTTATCATAATATTTTTTAACTATGTTGTTGTGACGTATTTCCTAACACTTTGCTAATTTTTTTTTTTAGAGAGGTTAATTCATGTGGTACCCTACTAGTTAACTATTCAAGTAGATTTGGTGCCCTGACTAGTTAACTATTCAAGTAGACATGATGCCCTACTAGTTAACTCTGCAAGTAGACATGATGCCCTACTAGTTAACTCTGTAAGTAGATGTGGTGCCCTGACTAGTTAACTATTCAAGTAGACATGGTGCCCTGACTAGTTAACTATTCAAGTAGACATGATGCCCTACTAGTTAACTCTGTAAGTAGATGTGGTGCCCTACTAGTTAACTATTCAAGTAGACATGCTGCCCTACTAGTTAACTATTCAAGTAGACATGATGCCCTATTAGTTAACTCTGTAAGTAGATGTGGTGCCCTGACTAGTTAACTATTCAAGTAGACGTGCTGCCCTACTAGTTAACTATTCAAGTAGACATGATGCCCTATTAGTTAACTCTGTAAGTAGATGTGGTGCCCTGACTAGTTAACTCTGTAAGTAGATGTGGTGCCCTGACTAGTTAACTATTCAAGTAGATGTGGTGCCCTGACTAGTTAACTATTCAAGTAGACGTGGTGCCCTACTAGTTAACTATTCAAGTAGATGTGGTGCCCTACTAGTTAACTATTCAAGTAAATGTGGTGCCCTACTATTTAACTATTCAAGTAGATGTTGTGCCCTACTATTTAACTATTCAAGTAGACATGGTGCTCTACTAGTCAACTATTCAAGTAGACATGGTGCTACTAGTTAACTTATTTTAGGAAACACTGTTGTGAATTAGAGCTATGAGTTTCTTTCCATCCCTTAATACTTATTTCTTGAGGTAAAATAAAGTCAATGTGATGATGCAATCAAGGATGTGTGGAGTAGGACAGCCGCTGTTAATTAAAATTTTTGTTGTTGTTAACTGTAAAACTTATCCTCCTAATCCACCTTAAGCAAACTCTACTTCCACTACAGCCCAATATAACCAACACCCTGTATGGCAGTGCTGAACAACTGAAGAAAACAGCACACTTTTTTTTCTTGGCACAGTCTGCAAAAGAGCTCACAGCTCAGCAGCAATAAAGATGGCTAGAAGAAGAAGAAGAAAACTGTACAAACTAAACTAGTTGTTTCTTCCTTCATAACAAGTTGCTGGGCATCAAAATTTGTAATCATTCAGCGGAAGTTGTTTCTTCTGTATAATACATTGATATAGATACTCTTCCTTGAGTATAGGAACCTGTAGGGTAGGGAAATTAATAGATTTTATTAAATCACAAATCTTGCTAAAGAAACTTAAAATAATCTAAAAATAAAAGCTAACAAACTTTTTGAAGAAAACAAAAAAGGAAAAATAACACCATGACATTCCAAAGTCCAGACTATTCATAATCATTCCCAGACTGAATTAAAGGACTCTATAAGGTATAGAGGTTGTAAAAGAATTAGCAAATAGGACCTAGCAAAACAACAAGCATGACTAAGAACGTAAGGCAAGGACCAAGGTGTTAAAAACTAAAGTTCAAATAGAATTAGGAATTCTTTATGTGCAGCCTTGATATAAACTTAGTAACACTAATAATAGTAGTAAATAAATCTAGCTTAACTCTTTCTCTCCCAACTTACGATACCAACGTTGATTACAGCAGAAATGTAGTAAATAATTACGGAGAGAAAGAGTTAAAATTTCTAAAAAATTTAGTTTAATATCTAGTACATGTAAGGAGCTCAGCAAACTGGTTGTTTAAAAAAAAAAAAAAGAAGAAATTTTAAGGTAAATTTGACAACACTTCTAAAGAAATACAATTAATAGGCTTTTTCTGGTATTGATGATGGAAGTACTTGTATACTACACCAGATACAATGCACCTCAAAGGTAGGTGATAACAAACACATGCTTGCAAACAGAGATAAGATATGAACATGGCTGGATGGCTGCCTGGTCATTTGGTATGCGCTCTGGACTGATCTCTGTGGTCCCAGGTTGGAACTCTAGCAATTTCCTGCTTTCTTACTAGAGGTTTGGCCAATAATCTTCAATTCTTAAGAAACATCCAAAACATGACATACAAACAAACACAACACTCTGATAATAATGTATTTTGAAAGTTCATTCATTAGTTTACTTTTGTTTGTATTTTTACTTCAAGATAGTTTTCATAAGAAATAAAAAATTGCTTGTCTCTTCAGAGAACATTTATATGGAGACCTACCTAGCCATATTATCCTTACATGGAAACTATTTATGAATTTACAATAAATATTTCCTTTAATAATATTGCTCCTTGCAGTGGCACAAAATGAAGATTAGTTCATAATAACATATTTACTAAATCACTACAGCTCAATACACTAGCTTGGACTAAAAAATGAAAAGTATGTAGAAAAAAAAAACCAACAGAATTTCAAAATATAATTAAAATTAAAAAATAAAGTTTCCCATTTTTGAACTTATCCCAAAATTTCTTAATATGGCACACATTTAAATGCTATCTACTGTGTGACTAACTTGAGTTTGAGAACTTTTCAATTTATAGTTTTATGACTTTGTACACAAAAGTTTGTTGACAATGGTTCTTACATTTTGGTTTTTAGCCTCCAGAATAACTTTTGAAGTTCCATTGATGTCATCTGCAGTTGTGATCAGGATGTCAACTTTGCCTTTAGTACCTAGACAGAATGATTATGAATAATAACTACAAAAAAGGAAATAAGGAATACTCCACTCTAGTGTTTAAATTAAGTTTGAAGAGTTACCTTTCTTTCCACCATGATTTGAAAGAAGTTTATATAAAGATGCCTGCGTGTCAGCCATTTTACCAAACAGAGTAAAAGAGGTCCCTTTGAAAATTCTAGATAAATAGAAAAAAATGTTTATGCTTAGAATAACATGACTAATAACCAAAAAAGACAAAAATAGATTATGAATCTATAAAAAAAATAACGATCAAAAAGAATATACAAACTTAAATTATTGGCAAGGAAGAGAACAGGAATAAAAAATTAACTGAAAGAAAAAGTTTCTAATTCAAAAAAAGAAAAAGAAAAAATTGCATCCCAAAATAATCATAACAATCTAATAATAATGTTGAAAACAGTAATTCTGTCCTCGGCATATGACAATAATGACATGATAAAAAACACAAAAACAACTTAATTGAAATACTGGCAAACAAGAAGTATTGTAATCAAGTTCTATCCATAGAAGATAAACACCTCCACAACCAAACTAAATGAATGGCAACTATAGAAATAATACAAGTACGGTACTTAAATGATTTTGGATGAAAGGGATATCAAGCAGACTTCATAAATATCTTTGGAGCCATAAATATAAAATAAAGAGTCTTGTTGCATGGCGCATAAATGCCACAAAGCAGTAGGAGCGAGGACTAGCCACGTTATCCCTATGTGGACTATTTATGAATTTACAATAAATATTTCCTTTAATAATATTGCTCCTTGCAGTGGCACAAAATGAAAATTAGTTCATAATAATAGATTTACTAAATCACTACAGCTCAATTCTCAGCTTACCAACCCAATCCATATTTACAGATGTATTAATTAACATTAAAACCCAGTGACAAATATAAAATAAATTTGCATAAATTTTTTTTTCTTGAAAATTTTATGGGACACATAGTGCATTAGTCTAAGTACATTAATAGGGAATAAAGTATTATATTAGTACACCCCTGATTAATGGTCTTTGAAGCATTTCTCTTTTTACAAATGAATATGAATTAAAATATACAAAAGTGATGTCATTACTTGCTTGGCTTTTGAACAGCTGCCTCCTTGTACAGTTGTGAATTGGCTCCCTGTAATAAGACATAAAAGAAAGAAAAAGTTTATTATTGTTTGTGACAATGTTTAGGAAACAATAGGGAGACCAACTTAAATTTTAAAAAAGGTAGATAAGACTTATGATACCAGATATTGTTTATAGATAAGATCATTTTTATTGGTCAATAATATGAAAATTCAGTTCGATAACAATTATATAAATTAACTACAATATATTATGGATTTATTACTTCTTTAAATCTAAACGCCTCACTTCTCTCATTACCTTATATATAAGGACTATTCGAGTAATATCTCTTCGATAAGCAGTAAGCTTAAACACATACCAATTTATTATAATTTATTAGTATGCTTGTTACAGAATACAAATAACACATGTTTCATATACAGCTGATTATTGGTAATCCAACCCTTTTTAATCTGACACACTCAGTAATCTATGTGATCATACATAAATCAGCTACAAATACATGTTTAAATGTTGAAAGACATTCAAGAAAAAAGTCACGACAGAATGTTTGCAGAATAAGAAACAAAAGACTACTACAGATTTTTTTTAATACACTTGCAAAAGTTCATGAAGTTAAAGTATACTGTAGCACATTTATTTTTAGAATGTAGGTAAGCTTAAATTGTAATTTCCTACAGCATGTGAGGCTGAAATTATATTTTTTTGTACAAGACAAATTCATTTTTCATTTTTGTTTATTTTATACCCTTGAAAGTCTAAAAGAATATTTTATTATTAGTAAGCAAGTATATAACTTTTTAACATATAGGGTTAAATTTTTTGAAGTACAGCTAACCTCTGGTAATTCAATGTTTTTGGTAATCCAACACTCTCCCAGTCCTGTAATTGTTGGACTATAAAGAATCAATTGCTTAGCCACCAAATGCGCTATGAATTTTGATTTCCCAACAGATTTCAGTTACTGAGTAGGAATCAATAAAGACCACACACTCTCTGATTTATATTTCAAGCAATTAATGAAAAAAAAAACAACTACAACACAAACTGATACTAACAGTGTATGAAAATTCTCCTGTGGCTTGCTCAAAGTAGATAATGTAGCAAGGCAATATGGCTGCTGTGTCGAAAATGACCACTTCTTTTTTACAAGGTGACATGTGGGAATCATAGCCATCTTTAAGTGAAGCGCCAGTGATAAGTCCTGAACACATATACACCTGACAAAAAGTGATTACAAATAGATGTAACTTTAACGAAATGCTTTTAACAATATTTGGTGATTCAGTCATTCAAATAGGTACAGATGATGATACATACTTGTATTAATTTTATAGACCTATATAATCATTTTTCTTAATTATTACACATTTGTCCCTTGATTTCATTATTGCTAATTACTAAACATCGCCTTTATCACTGATTCAAGGTAATCTGTACACCAAGATTTTGAATGTACCTTTCCTGGCAAAATTTGACAGAGCATGATTTCTGTACAGCCTGATATGTAGGCCATGGAATATTTTGTGAACTCACTGAAGTAGACTCCAGCACCATACCAGCCAGAGTCTGTTTTGTGTTTGAATCCTTTGTCTCCTACAAGAAGTAAAAAGTAAATAAATTGGAAATAGGCTGATTTAAGGGAATTTGTATTCATAGCTTAAATATTTGATCTATTTGAAACTTTTGTAAAAAATAACACTTCGTTTTTAATGAATGCTGTTTTTTTTTAAATCTGACCTTTAGATTAATAATTTGTAATTCGCATGCAACACTATCAGAATGTGAAAAAAAGTTGTACAAAAGGGCTAAGGATATTTGTTACACTCTGTAACTCTGTACTTTTAATATTGAGAATAAAAACTACAAAACCGGACTGACCTGGTGCTTTGAAACCATTCTCGCAAATTGGTCTTATGTTCTTCTGATCAGTACCATGAAACCCAAGGATTGGATATGAGAATGATTCTCCTCTGGTTTTCTTGAGCCTCTCCTGACACTGCCTGAAACATCAAGTCAATCATGTTTCTTTTTTTTTTTTAAATTTGTCAAACTCAAATTTTGGAATTTGCTGCTCTTGCAATATATATAGGATCTGATCCAGAAACTAAATAGAGAAAACGTCTTTATTTTATAAGATAAGTAAATAAGGGCTCAGGTTTGAATCTAGGTGTTGACCAGGAATTTGTGATTGGGATTAGATTTGAACTGGGTTGTTTTTGCTGATCCCTTAAATTCAGCTCAGAAACCATCTCCCAGATACCCCTCTCTGCCTGTTATCTACTAAAGAAATTAAACCAAAGCACAGCGGGTAAATCTAATCTCAAGGCAGTCCTACTGTATGGTTCTGAAACATGGAGAACAAATGAAGCGACAACAAAAAAATACAGACCATCATCAACGCAGATGCCTGAGAAATATACTAAAAATACACTGGCACTGTGGGAGATGAGTTGGCAAATAAATATAGAGGTGCAGATCTTAGAAAGGAAGTGGATGTGGATTGGTCATCCTTTAGAAAAGATACCAACAACAGAGCTAGGCAGGCCTTAGAGTGCAACCTCCAGGAAACAAGACGTAAAGGAAGACCAAAAAGAACATGGCGAGGCAGTATACTAGAGGAAGCAGAAAGGACCAAAAAAAGCTAGGCATCCTAGGCATCATGCATCTAGTAATGCATGTTAACCAATGATTTCAACTCTGCCAAGTCACTGGTTTTCCTGGCTGGCTCAGGCATCCCATTCCATGCTCTAATAGCACTAGGGAAGAAGGAGCCTTTATCTTTGTGTCTTTCTGAATACTTTATTAGATTTTGTTTTTGTATTTGTTAGGTAACTAAGCAATATATACCACTCTGATCCACATTATTTATGTTTCTAAAGATGCATTGCAACCACCAGAAGTCATCAATACAAATGGCTAAGTGAAATTAATTTTCGAAATAAATTACTTTTCGATGTTGAAGACAAAAAAAACAAACAAAAAACAAACCAGTTGGTTTGGGTTTGATCTTGCAAAAAGCTCTAGTTCCCCTTTCAGACCATGTGGTCTATAGTGCAGATGATGTAAAAGTCACCTGTTTTTGTGGCCTATAGTTAACAGGGTGTTGTGGCCAGCACAACAACTAACGTTCCCCAACTAATGTCAGATATTCATTAGAGCTGGGTGGATCTTGAAATAAACAACCCCAGTCTTCACCAGGATTCAAATCCTGGACCCCAGTTCCAAGCCGAGCGCTTTACCGCTCAGCCACCGTGCCCCCTTCAACAAGCTCTACAAAGCTAATATTTGAGAATGCCTTAAATACTCAGCCTCACAAAACAAAATATTTTATCAGCTTCATCTTCTAGCACTATGGTTCACTGGTATATGCTTAAGTCTAATAAAGCATGAGAAATAAGACTCAAGTATCAACTTACCTAAAATTTTTAACAACTTTAGGAGACACTACATAATCAACTTTCAAAACACGTATCCTGGAAAAGTTATTAAAGAACAAATTGCTGATACAACCGTATTACATAACAATTTTATGAATGCTATTTTAATTAATGAAACTAGAGTTTTCCCTGAGTGCCCAATCAGCTAGTAATTCATTTCTCAATTGTTAATATTCAAGGAAAATCGCTGGGCTGTTTTCGAGATCCATGTCAAGATTCCACCTTTTGATTCCATGGAATTATGTCATTATAAATACTTTACAAAAAGATAGATATTCAAGTTTATTTTTTTTATAGATGCTTTACTAAGCTTTTCTAATCCAAAATGTAGCCTTATTTCCAGTAAGTGCCTCTATCCATTTACTTTACTTGGTACACAAAAAAATTACAACAAATGATAAATAAAGTGTATATTACTTACGTAGCAGAGGCATCTCCAGTAAGCAGACGGTAGAACTGGGATTCTGCTAAACGGAAATGGATCTGGCTGGCTGAGCCTTCTTTATAAGCTCTCTCTGGATACAGCGGAAAGTAGGTTGTTGTATCTTTGGTTAGTGCTTCTTCTTCCCCATCCAACATAAGTAATCCATTATTTAGCTTTAAGGGAAATAATTATTAAAAAGTGTTATCATATTAAAAAAATATAAATAGACTAACTATCCTATTATTTTTGGGCATAAATGGATTTTATTTCTTCTCAATCTTAAATATTTCTTTACACCTTAAATAAAACATAAAATTAAAGGAACTTAATAGCTATGTGGAAACATCAATGGTCAGTAATAATACTTCCTATTCAAATGAACAATCAAGTGTTAAAAGAAAAAAACTAACTCTAAAAGATACAGAACAATATTTGTTATAAGTGAAAACTTTTCATCTTGGAAATAACCATTAATTAATTTTTTGTTGGCCTCCTTCAGTCGTAGAAAAACTATGGTTCATCTTGAACACTTTTTCATGTGACTGTGGAGCCCTATTAATTACATCAATAAATATGCACCGAAATAAGTTATCTTCAATAGAATATCATGAACAGGGCCAGCTTTAGACTGACTGACAGCTCCAAATTTGGCAAAGGCCCAGCAATTTCCATTTAGCAAATCAATTTGAATTTTTTCCCAATTAAAGGCAGTAAATTAAATCTGTACCTCTGATAAGTTTCAAGTAGTCACTAACATGCTGAGTAGAGAAAAAACATAACTTAACTAGTTCAATGTTGTCTGAAGTCGTATAAAATAGTAATCAATTTTAGTATAATAGAGCTTTGAGCTGAAGTCTACCTGTTTTTGGAGTTGGCTGAGTTCTTTATCTTTCTCTGCAACAATTTTCTTAGCATCTTCGAGCTCTTGCTGTAAACGAATTTTCTCTTCTATAGCTCTCTGGATCAGTTCTTTGCGCTCGATTTCTGACATCTGAGAGAATTTTTTGATAAGGGACATGCCTGAGCTTAGAAGATTCTTGGTGTCTTTTTTCGTCTACATAAGAATACAAGAGAAATAAAAGTGAACAGATGTTAGTGTACAGTGGCTGGCATTTAAAAATAATTTACGTATTAAAAATGGTAAAAGAGAGTGTCATTGAAGCGTTAAATGAATAGCATACGAAGAGAAAAAGATATATATATACATGTACTAGCCTTGTCTTCATCAGAATCTAGAATATCAGTGTCACTGCCACTTTTGTTTGTCGTCGGCCCAGTTACTGGATGGGAGAATTCAGCAAAGTGGAGCAAGTTTTTTCTATAGCAGTTGGCGCCATATTTACAAGGGGGTAACGCAGAATCAAGAACAGGTGGTGCAGATGTATCTGGTATACTTTTTGCTAAAGAAATCCCATCCACTGAAGAGTCTGCTGTAACATCAATGAGTTTGGGATGTTGGAATTCTTCAAAGTGCTTAGGATTTTTACGATAACATTTGGCACCATAAGGACACTGTGGCAATGAAGTACTGTCATCTTTCACTTTCTTAGCTGGGGATGGTCCATCTGCCATTTCATAAACAGCTGGTTATCTTTTCTCTGTGGCTAAAGATAAGCTAAGAATAAAATATTTGTGATTAAAAAGATACATGAAAGCTAATTAAGACTAAGTAAATAAAGCCAAAAATAATCATACCTAACAAATGCATAAATTCTGTTTAAAAATAATTTTAAGTCCTATGCAAAAAAAGACTAAAATGAAATTTAACTTTGTTAGACCAATATTAGAGAAAATTAGAATATGCATTCTCTGTTTAGGACCCTTTAATTTAGTAGTTTAGTAACTATGTTTACACAAGCCTCCACAGAAACTCAGACACAGTCGCACAGCAATGATGAATGCATTCTTATCTTTTTTATTATAATATGACCTATCATCATATCATGACTTATGAGTTATGGAATTTTTTGAAGTTATTTAAACATTTTTAATAAGATAAAATGACAGAAAGTAAAGTTCTGAGAAAGTGATTCAAATTCTGAATAGCGAGTATTTTATTACCAAATGCTGATAATATTAGTCAAATTAGTCTTAGCCTAAGTCGGGACTTAGGTCTTAGTGATATCACATATAATCATATAGGGTCAACATCAAGCTCTTATCTTATTTATGAAATATTTCTATTACTATAGTTCTAGTCGTATACAGAGTGTATATTATTGTAGATCTAGATTATTATCTAAATTTTGTTAGGACGCTGCTAAAGAAAAATTAAAACATGAATGAATTTGTTGTTATCTGTATTCTAAATGAGACTTCATCCCGAAAAGAGTCGAATAGAGTAGTGATGATATGAGAAATGTGATGAGGAAAGTTTTCCGCGAAGCACTTTATGTGTATTTTAATCTATAGATCTATTATGTATTCGTATTTAGCTTAAACAAACGACACTCAGAAAGCTTGATCATTTTACGAATTAAGTAGATTAAGATCTCATTATCAACGTGCAACCGTTACTTATGTTATTCATTGATAGATGCTAAATTTTGTACCACTATTCTGTGTACCACATTTGAAAAAAGTAAATGTAAACAATTTAATGTTTGAATTTGTTTCTAAGATAGAAACGATTTAAAAGTAGCACGTCACCAAGAATAGACTATTTATTAAAGCATCACTGATAAAAGTTCTTTATTAATAAAAATCAAAATATTGCTGCGTCTTTTAGGTTTTTGTAATTGTAAATCTATAATTCGAACTCATTATGATCAAGATTTCAAGTGTAAACATCCGGAAGTTGTGCGGTTGTGTAGGCGTGTATGGAAACGGAGACACTAGCAGAGCAATGGAGATGGCAGTACGAAAACTGTCCCACCGTTGACTCTTAAGATATATTTTTCCCCCCTTCAGAACTTTAGGCCTATGATATCTATTAAAATGGCCTCAGAAGCAGAAGAAAGGCAGAGGCTTTTGCGCGCAGTCAAGAAAGAGGTAAGAGAAGATTTTTAATATCATTTTCTTAATCGAAAATAACAAAATGGCTGTTCCTTGAATCTTGTTACACATAATTTAACATGATTTATGCTAAAACGCCCGGCAAGGAATTATATCCATTTTCTCCCTTTATTTACAATAAACACTAGATTTACATTTCTAGATGTATCTGAACGTTAGTGTTTAGCAAAATTTTGACATAGAATAGATGAGATGTTTTTTGTTTCTTTTTAAATAATTTAAATCACAGCATACAGTGGAGTGAACATATTTTATTATTTAAAAATAAAGTCTCACACAAATCTGTTCTATGTCTATATTAATAATATTATATACATACTTGTAACTTGTAACTTAAGTAACATAGATCTAGAGTCTAGTGCTAACCGAAAAAAAATATAAACAAATTTAAAGCAATAATAACAATGCTACACTTTCCCAGAAAGAAAATTTTCTTTATATATAGTTCTATAGATTTCTGTATTTTAAAAATTTTAATATAAAGCTGCTTGTAAAAAGGTTTTTACTTGTAATATAGTATAAATATAGGGGATAGACTATTATAGACCTCTACCTTCATATGATATTTGTCATTTATTTTGTTTTTAATAATCATAATATGCCCCTTGATAGATTACATGAGATTTAATTTGAATGGTTCCTCAAAAATTATTTGTTTATAATTTACTCTCCTTGTCTCAATAGACAATATTTTATAATATTAGAAAAGCTTCAAATAGTTAAGTCAAAAAAGAATATAATTGTTTTTAGTACTTATAACCTACATCTGTACATATTATTTATAAAAACATGTATACCTAAAAGTGGCCTTTATAAAGATGCGTTATTGAAATGATATTAGAAATGCTTCTACAGTTCCTTTATAGCTAATAGTATTATAGCTAATAGTATATGTTGCCTTTTAAAGATTGAGGCTATATATACTTGGCATATTGATCTAATATATTCAGAATCACCTAATGTAGGCCCTCTGTGGTCAGTAGGGCCTATATTAAAAAAAACATGATTCTCACACCTATAACCAGCCATTGTTAGGCTACTGACAATATAGTAGCACCATTGACCATGCACACTTCTTATACAAGTTTAATGGCAGGACAGTGAAATAGTTCTTGAGATAAAGCAAACATTTTAAAATTGTAATTTTTATATTTTAATATGAGTTCAACATTTTAAAGGCTAAGATTGAACATCAAAACATTGTTATAATATATATTAAAAATACTACATATAGACACATTAGGTTACTCTCAACAACTATGTCCAAGTTTAATCAGTTACGACAAACTGTTATTAAAACATTCATTGATTGAATTAGATTCATGCATCAGGTTAGTTTAATTTTACTTATTACTGTTTTATTTAATTAATTTTTTTTTATATAAAAGATATGAAAATTTTTTTTTCTTTTAGTTTTTTACTCACTAATAAAATGTTTGCTCGTCACTTTTATAAACCAACCATCATATCATTGTACATCATACTGTCTAGCAAATCTTTTTTGTTTTTTTTGTAATGTGATAATAGTAAAGAATTATATGCATTAATTAAAAACAAATACCTGTGTTTCTAGGTGAAACAGATAATGGAGGAAGCTGTTACCCGAAAGTTTGTTCATGAGGAAAGCAGCAGTATCACATCTCTTTGTGGTAAGCTTAGCATTACAGTGAAATATAATTATCAAAGATGCAAAAAAAAATATAAAAAGGATGAGAAAGAGTCTCAAAATTTTCTACATGCCACCCTCAGCACTTTTCCTAAAAGACATCCCCTGTAACATTGCATTTGTACCAGACCCTTGTTTTTCGAACCATGCAATCTATAGGGCAGTTGATGTAAAGGTCATCTATTTCTGTGGCCCATGGTTAACTGGGGTTTCATGTGGCCAGCCAATTGCCTTTACTTTTCCCAAACTAATGTCAGGTACCATTAGAGCTGTGTGGACTCAGAGGCTGATCCCGAAAATAAAAATGGCAGCCTTCACCACACCAGGATTCGAACCTGGGACCAATGGTTTAGAAGCCAATCACTTAACCATTTGGCCTTTTTGCCTCCTGTAGCATTTGCACGCTCAATTAAAATAAACTCTTTCATTGTAGGTCTAAGGATGCCCCTACCTCTGGGAATATCAGATCTTTAAAAGTTGCCACCCTGGTGGCTATATAATTTTATAATAAGCTAAAATAATTTTACCTTACTTTGACCTCTTCTTCTTCTTTTTTTTTTAAATAGAGTTGATGGTCATAAATTTAATTGTGATACCATAGAGTTAACTATTCACAACTATTCACAAGGCACACATCACATAAGCACCTATGTAACACATAACAATTATCAATATATAATTTGTGTGTGTGTATGTCAAACCCAATATTCCAATAAGATACATATTTTTTTGAAGCATGTATTTTCCCACATCTGTGGGTGGTAGAGCCTATTTGTTTTTAAAGCACATTATAGATAAGATGTTCATTTTAAGATATTTATATTATTAATTTTTGTTTTTGTTTCTCAAAGTACCTTACACACTTGGGAGTTCAATGATAGACTGAAGTGACAACATGTCAATGTTAAGCTCATTGTAGTTTAATGCTTTCAAACTCAATAGCAGAAAATATTAAAACAACAAAAAAATAAAACCACATTTGTAAACTGGGTAAATATTCACCCAACGATAAAATGAACTACTTCAAAGAAAACCACATTTGTAAATTGTATAAATATCAAAGGTATAAATTAGCATGACTGACAGTTTGGTGTGTTTAATTTTAAGTGAACTACAGTTAACATTGAATCCAGATAAACAGTTATTTTTGAGACATCCTTTAAATATGGAATATCTTTTTGTACTGTTTGCCAATGTGGAGAGGGGGGGCAGTGTATAAAGTGTAAAGTAACAAGATTATAAATAAGACATTTTAATGACATAAAAGCTTCTTTGAAAGTAACACCTTATAAATGTATATAAATGAAGTGGCCAAATTGTTAAAAGTGATATGTTATGACATTTAAGTCTAAAAAAAAAATAATATGATGTTTTGATAAAATAACAAAGCTGACGTTCTTCTATTGTTAGACATTGCCAGA